>CM062808.1:337095297-337397797 GCA_031772625.1 Pinus tabuliformis | reverse complement strand
AAAGGAGATGAAGTATCTCTGACCATGTGAGTCCATGTCTGGACTACATATATCAGTATGTATGATTTCTAATATGTCCGAACTCCTATTGGCACCTTTCTTTGACTTGTTGGTCTGCTTTCCCTTTATGAAGTCCACACAAGTCTCAAAATCAGTAAAATCTAGAGTATTAAGTATTCCTTCATTTACCAATGTTTTAATTCTATCTATGGAGATATGACCTAGTCTCCGGTGCCATAGTTTAGAGGAATATTCATTAATAACACATCTTTTAGTGCCAGTGTGAACATGCATTGAATCATAAGTGACATTGTTTTGTAAATTAATGCAGTAAAGACCATTAGACAAAATACCATTCCCAACATAATCAGATTTATAGAATAGACTAAAAGATTTTTCTGAAAAGTTTAAGGAATATCCAAAAGGTACAAGCCTTGAAACTGAAATCAAGTTTCTAGAAAAACTTGGAACATAAAAGGTCTTTTCTAATTCCAAAACAAAACCACCACTTAAAGTTAAATAACATGTTCCTATAGCTTCCACATGCGAGCCCATCTTGTTTCTTGATAAGATGCTTTGCTCACTTCCCACTGGCTTCCTTAGGTTTTGCAAACCCTGCAAGGAATTCGAAATGTGAATTGTTGATCCAGAATCAATCCACCATGTGTTAATATTAACGTTAACCATATTAGATTCATAACAAACATATGAGAGTAAATTACCTTTGTCCGCAAGCCATTTCTGAAATTTGGCATATTCCTTCTTCATGTGTCCCTTCGTTTTACAGAAGAAACACTTGGAATCCTTCTTGATATCGGCTTGGGGAGGTACTTTACCTTTCCCTTTCCGATTGGCTTGAGATTTGCCCTTTCCACACGTTGCCAACATTGCACTCTCTCCTAGTTCCATCACCAGTCTCTCTTCCTCTTGAACACACATGGTCATGAGTTCATTAATTGACCATTTATCTTTATGTGTGTTGTATGAGATTTTGAAAGGTCCATATTGGTGCGGAAGGGTGTTCAGGATGTAGTGCACTAGGAAAGACTCCAATATATCAACCTCGAGTTTCTTCAATTGAGCCATAGTGTCCCTCATCTACATGATGTGCTCGCGCACACCTTTCACACTGGTGAGCCTTAGGGACGAGAACTTCATGATTAGGGTGCTTGCTAGTGCCTTGTCTGAAGTGACGAATTGATCATCAATGGCCTTCAACAAGTCTCGGACCTTTTCATGCTGATCAACAGAACCACGAATACCAGCTGGAATTTTAGTCTTAATGAACATCATGCTTAGACAATTGGATCTCTCCCATCGTTCATAAAGCGTGATGTCCACTACAGTGCTGGTATTTGTGAGTGCGGGTGGTTCATCTTTCCTAATAGCATAATCTATGTCCATCCACCCCAAATGAAGGAGAATCCTCTCCTTCCAAATCTTATAGTTATATCCCTTAAGTTCGGGAATGTCACAACGAATTTGAGAGAAATTTGCAGGTTGTACAACTGCAATAAAATTAAAAATTACATGCTTATGTTAAAATTGAGGCTTAGATAAAATTTCATGTTTTACCAATGTAAATCATGCTCAAAATTGAATCTAATGACATAAAAATTGCCTGTGGGCTAAATTTTCAATTCAAACAGATTCAATTATTCATAATTCTGAACTTTATGATAAAACTTATTAATTCATAACTCCTATGGGTAGGTTATGAAATTTTATCCTAATTAATTACATAAATATAATAAAAATTCATGTTGGATAAAATTTATTATAGTTAGTCTAATTAATTACAATTTAATGTCTAAATAATCTTTATGTGATCTAACCAATCATAATATATAATTTTATTTAATTAAAGATGTTGTGGCTATTCTTTAATTAATTAAAATTATATGGATCACTAGACATTATCCATTATAAATTGCATAAACAAAAATATATATATATGGAAGGCGGAAACAATTACCGCACTAATCAAACTCTTAAAAAAAATTTCTTACAAAATTATAAACATTTCTTTAACCAGAGTAAAAAATGTTCAGTAAAATGAATATGTCAAAATGACATTTTAAATAAACTTCATACAAGAAAACTATATGAGTAAAAATTGCGATAAATATTAGTATTACTTCAAATGACAGCAGGAATTTCTTTCTAAAATAAATAAACCTTAAATTCCTTTTTAATGAAAACCATATAATTAAAATAGTTGATATTTTGGGGAACGTATTGTTCTTAGTCCACAGAAACTTCATGAAGACCAAGAAAACTAATGTGAGAATTAAAATATGCATATTAGCAGAACTTGAAGACAATATCCAGACAAACAACAAGAAAGTCTGATACAATTATTCCTAATGGGATTTTAAAAGGGAATCCCAACTGAATGGTGAAACCAGTCACCAGTAGGCATAGAAGACACAATAAATAACTAAATATTGACATCAAGTTGCAAGCTAACTATCACAATTCTTTACTCAGGAAATTGAGAACAAAATCGTGGAGGAGGGTATCAAGGCCTACAATATTCAAGTTTATATGAAGGCTTAATAATAGATAATTCATGTTGCATGTATTTGCACCAGGATTACCATTGATGGGACTTGAATTCACTTGTCCTGAGTTTAAAACATTCATATTACATCATAACAGAAGACGACCATCGAAAAGAAACAATGAATTTGTGGTTTAATTCATGTCATTGTAATGTGTACAGTAAAAATAGATTTGCATAAATTGAATGGATGTGCAAAATTAAACATACTAGAGTTGAACCACGGCTTCAAATTTGAATGCATTCGGTAAAATAAAAATACCAAAACAGACACATGGCTTCAAATATGAATGCATTCGGCACATATTCATAAAATTCTCCCAGCGAAGGAAGGACAGACCCCTGTAGTTACTGTCTTTCCCTGACTTATTTGAGAAGATGAACGAAACCTATAGAAAGAAACCCATGCTTATGTTTTTTTTTTTTCTCATCAGTTTTCAATGTTGTAGAAATTCCATTGAGACACAAATGTGCCTTTCTCTAATGAAGGGTTTCCTCCGATCCGTAGATGGTCAATGAGATGGTGATCATCACAGCATTGTAAAAACTAAAACAATTTCATTCTCTTAAAACAAAAGCAGGGGGCCTGGAACTCTTAAGACTATATGAATCGGAAAATGACTAAGAGCGAAGCTTATGAGCTCACGCAGCATGTGAAGTATTCAACCTACGCTAGTAGACTCGAGAAGGAGGCTAGGATCATAATGTTTAATAATACAACGTCACAATCGACATTTACTTTTTAACCTAGACTGTCATTTCAAAGTATTCGAATCGCACCAAGGCAGAGATAAATAAACCGCTCTGATACCAATGTTAATATTTACAACAATGATTCTATATGTGGAAAAAACTGAAAGAATTGTTTTAATGCCCAGAAAATAAGTTACCTCCAGCCATTGGTGATGTTCTTGATGCAAACCACAATCCACTTGATTCTTTACTTTAGCACTCCAGCTTCAATCCAAGCAAAAAGAAAAGAATACAGAAAGTTTGAAGGCACTTCCAATCTCTGCTCTCTCAGCTAGATGGTGTAAAAAACTGAAGGGGATTGAGATACAAGCTTGGGGACCAAACAGATAAATTTATAGCGAAGCTTCCATCAAGCTTCTGATGGCTATGTGTCAGGTGTTCCACAGATCAAGGTAGAGAACTCCAAATGGAGTAATGGACCACTTCAGAAGCTCCAACAAGAAAATTAATGAACTGTAGTTGATTTCCTTAATTTAAGGAAATTACTGCAGTTGGTTTCCAGAAATTAAGGAAAGACTGCATTTAGCTTCCACAATTGTATGCAGCAGTTGGTAAATAACTTAATGGAGCTTAACATGTAGCTCTGCAAGCCTGCTCAACAGAATCTCCTTCTCAGCATTCCAGTCTTCTTGTGCCATTTAGTAACTTCTGTTGATCTCCGCAGTCTCTTTTCTGGCAACTTCTAGCGATAAAAACACTTCCGTTTCCAATTTCCGATCTTCATTGGACGTCTCTAACACTCGAATTTGGTTTTTCAACTTCAAAACAGTTGCCTCCAGATTCTTCTTATCAAGATTAATTGTTCTATACTCCTCTTCTTTCGCAAATTTTGGTATTGAATCTTTCCTCAACTTCCTTCAATTGTTTGACTGCTTGAGAAATCTCTGCTTGGTATTCCTCATCTTTCTTTCCAAGTTCTTTTCTCAATTTTTTCTCAGCCTCCTTCAATTCTTCAATCATTTTCCTTGCAGACTCAATTTCTGATACCAACTGGGCCTTCAAAGAATCAACTTCCATTTTTATCTCTCTATTTGTCTCACTCAGTGACCCTTCCTCGCTAGCCACCGACTGAAGCTTTGCTTGTAGCTCTGCAAGCATGCTCAGCAGGATCTCCTTCTCAGCATTCCACTCTTCCTGTGCCATTTGGTAACTTCTGTTGATCTCGGCAGTCTCTTTTCTGGCAACTTCTAGCGATAAAAACACTTCTGTTTCCAATTTCCGATCTTCATTGGCCATCTCTAACACTCTAATTTGCTTTTTCAACTTCAAAACTGTTGCCTCCAGATTCTTCTTATCAAGGTTAAGTCTTCTACACTCGTCTTCTTTCATAGAAGTTTCGGCATTGAATCTTTCCTCAGCTTCCTGCAATTCTTTGACTGCTCGGGAAATCACAAATTTGTATTCCTCATGCTTCTTTACAAGTTCTTCGGTCAATTCTTTTGCAGCTTCCTTCTCGCTCAGTGAACCTTTCTCGTTAGCCATGAACTCAAGGTTCGTCTCTAGCTCTGCAAGCCTGTTCTGCATTTTCGCCTTTTCCGCATTCCAAGTTTCCTGTGTCGTTTGGCTAATTCTAGTGATCTCGGCTGTCTCCTTTTTGGCTGCTTCGATCTGTGATAAAAGCACATCCTTTTCCAATTTCCGACCTCTATTGGTTGCCTCTAATTCTGAAGATCTCGCTTCAATTTGATTTTACAACTGCAAAATAGTAGCATCTAGATTCGTTTTATCAAGGTTAACCGCTCTGCACTCCTCTTCTTTAGTAGAAATTTTGGTATTCAATCTTTCCTCGGTATCCTGCAATTGTTTGCGTGCTTCAGAAATCGCAACCCGGTAATCTACGTCCTTCTTTCCAAGTTCTCTCAATTCTTTCTCACCCTTCTTGAATTCTTCATTGATTTTCCTTGCAGATTCAATTTCTGATCCCAATTAGGCCTTCAAAGATTCCGCATCAGTCCTTAGCTCTCTGTTTATCTCGCTCATTTTGGCTTTCTTGCTAGACTTCAACTCAAGGTTAGTTTCTAGCTCTGCAAACTACTAAAAAATTTCTCCTTCTCCAGATTCCAAGCATCCTCTGCTATTTGGCTACTGCGAGTGATCTGGGAAGTCTCTTTTTTGGCTGCTAAAATTTGGGATAAAAGCACTTCCTTTTCACATTTCGCATCTTTAGCGGTTGCCTCTAATTCTGTAGATATCTCTTGAATTTTATCTTTCAACTGCAAAACAGAAGCCTTCAGATTCTTTTTATCAAGATTAACTGTTCTCTATTCCTCTTCTTTCGCAGAAATTTCCTCATTCAATCATGCCTCAGCTTCTTGCAATTGCCTGTATATCTGAGAAATCGCTGCTTGGCATTCAACATCTTTCTTTGCAAGTTATTTCTCAACCTCCTTCCAGTCTTCAGTCATTTTCCTTGTGGATTCAATTTCTAATCCCATTGCCGTGAGATTTGTGAACAAAACAGTTTTTTCTTCTCTTAAGACGGTGATTTATTTCATAAGGATTTGATTGAGGTCGTTCAGCTTCGATAATTTATCATCTAATTCACACGTGGAAGAGGGAACATTTGCAGCTTCGGTTTTTTCTTGCTCGCATTTCTTCCTCCCGCCCTTCTTATTGCCTACCATCTTGTTCACTAGGTGCACAAATTCTACTGTGAAATCGCCCTTTGCAGATTGAACTGTCACTTACCAGCACAAATTTTGGAAAGCAGAACTAGCATTTAAATATAATTTGTTTGATCCCCCTTCAAAGAATAGCAGAACAAAGAGAATCCCAGGCATGTGGAAATTTTCCCTTGGTCCTTGCTTGGCCCCCTCTCTTATCGAATCATATCTCTAAGACATTATTTTCCCTCTTGCACTATAACCATCAATGTATTTTTATTAAATCAATGTGTGTATAAATTACAATGCTAGGATCCATAACCTTTATTTAGTATATTCTTTTTGGTTGAAGTCATATCAGCTCACTACCCTAAATCATATTGTCATAATTACAATGAAATTTAAGGGAATTTGAACTTGGATATTACATCCCCTGACTATGTTACCAACTTAAATATAACTATGACCTAAAACTAGGACTCTATCCTTCAAAACCTATGTTTTTGCATCAAGAAAATGAAATAAACCCCCAAGTAAAAATGTGGTAACACCAATAGTACCCTTTGTTACAACCTGCAAGATAGCATTGTTGTTGATGGGTGCAACAGTTTCGTGGTTCCTGAAAGTGGAGCAGAAAATCTAGTGGTCTCTGGTAGCACTGGTGTTGATTGCAATAACGTTTTTTCATGTATTTCTTATTTTTCATGTAGAAGGGTCCATAAAAAGTATGAAACATGGGTACACCTTGGACGAGGAACCAAATTATGCATCTAACGAGTGTTTCCGCTCGTAATTTGAGTAAACCCATATGGAGATAAGTTGAAAATACGAGTTGAAAAAATATTTTTTTCTTCCTTCCCTCTAAAATTTGATGATGTAATCTAATATTATATTTTTATTTCCACTATTATTTTATAGTTTCCTTACGAAACCCATTTTAGACCTCAAAAATCCCCTAGTGCTAGGCATCTTCATTAGGAACAATCCAAGTTTTTCTATGGAAGGAGCATGTTTGAATTTTAGCCTTTCTGACTAGCCTTGACTGGATATTAAAGCAACATAATATATCATGTTGTGTATGAATTGATGATGTTTGACTTGGGAATATTGTTGGCCAATTTAAAATTGTTTTTACTCAAAGGATTAGATGTATTTCTTAATGAAATGAATAATTTCTATAAGAAAAAGGTTGTTGGGTTCCCCCCCAAGTGGGTAAAATTATCGTTTTTCCTGTTTGGCTCTCTTTATGATCCTATTGGAATTTTATTTTTATTGTTGGGATATTATGTATAATTTCTTTATGATGAATTTGAATGCAAGAACAATTAATATAAGAAATCATAAAAATTAACTAGCAGATTAAAATACCTTGAAAAATCACCATGGTATCAGAGCTTGGGTAAAACAGTGGTCTTAAAAGAAGCCATAATATTTCAAATTATCCTCTAAGGCTTGTTTTGTCACTAGTACTAGAAACCCTAATACTATTTTGGTCGAAAAAAGAACGAAAAATATTCCAAAAGAAGCCTAGATCTGCCCTATTGACCATGTCCTACCTATGTGACCTATGATCCATCTACTTTGTATCTAAGCTAAATAAGAAAAGCTTTGAAGCCCTATTTTAATCTCATATCGACCGAATTGGCCTTACAAATGTTGAAGCATGCTTGTATTTGTGGAGAGGGTTGAAGCCCTTAATTTATAGGTTGAAAATCCTTATTCCATTTTAGTAGGGTGATAAGGCCTCAGATCCTATTACAAAGGGATGAGGAGGCCTCGTAACCTGTTACAGTAGGCTGAGAAACCTTAGGAGGGTCGAGGAGCCTCAGGACTAAGCCCAAAATCCTAGTAGAATCTAAAAGGGAGTTTCAATTCTAACATAGAAATGTCGAGGAGTCTCGGGAAGTAGCTAGTAGAAGTTTGGATTATTTCTATCTAAGGTAAAGCCAACAAAAATTGTCTTTTGTGCATGAGGATTGTGGAAGGCACTAAGAGAAGAGATTGGATTGATGCTTTAGTAATAGTGGCAAGTTTGACATGCTTCTTATACATCATGCTTGACATCAACAAGGCTTACTATCTAATCCATAGTTTGAAATGTTGGATAATATAACTAGTTTCGGTATTTATAATGACCTTTGAAAACATGACATTGTATATTTTGTATGTAGAAATAAAAATGAAAATAAATTTTTATTTGTAAAAGGCATGGGTATCATGTTCAAATTTAGGTAAAAACATGTTCTTCATGCCCCCAGGACTTTCTAGGTCAAAGAAGAATTTTTGTCATGTATTATAGTCCCATTTGGACTCATTGTAACAAAAGAATATAATTATTTTTAAGTAAAGAAAGAAAAATCATCCTCCAAGACCAAGTCAACCTAAAACAAGGACAAGTCGGCTCAAAGGAAGGTTATTTAAACTCACATAAAGTTTATAAATAAGAAGGCATTTGACTCATTTGGAGTACTCACGACAAGTTCGATTTGAAATTAAAGAAGAAAGAAAAGGAAGTGTGAAGGGCTAGAAACAAAGAAGAATCACCTAGCGAAGGAAGGAAGGATGAAGGAGGTATTAAATTTTTCAACGCGTGAAAAATATAGGGTTTTTGTTTGTTTGTTGCAAGGCCCAAAATTCTAGGTTGAAGGTGAAGATTTGAAGTGAATGCTGAGACTTATTGGAGGTAGACTTGAAGAAGGTTCAATCTTCATTGACGTTGGAAAAGTTCATATTGCTTGAAGGACATCTTGTTGAGGGACTGACTTGGTGCTTGGGAGGAACTTTTGGCTTTGGGCTTAGGCCTTGGAAGTCTCATTTTGAATTGATTCTATAAGAAGAGAAGCATTCTTTCCAGGTTTGTAGGTTTTAACCCTATACAGAAACTATCTGCACACGAATTCTAGAAACAAAAAATAAACAATGATGAGAATATAAAACAAATACATAGATATTTTCCCCTGGATCCCAAAACTGAGACTACCACATTGATTTTCATTATTTTTATTTCAATGTTATAATACATATATATACATGTCGAAGCAGTCATAAACCCCAATCCATTAACCCTGGATTAGAACATAACCATAGTTCCCTTGACTGGATTTACAAAATATCATGGGCAAAAAATCATCATGCCCAAAACCATGTGCGAAACCCATGAACAAAACCATAGGTAGGTCCGCCCACCTAATATAGGGTCCAAAAAAAATTTCCCAGGCCGCTACGCCCGAGGGGTGGTTGTCACCCCCCCACCCGTGCAACTAGTCGTGGAAAGAATATAATACACACCTAACATTTTCCCTTTTGAGGGGTTTTTCCCTATATTAGAACCTATATCTTCTGTACTTTGTCTCTTTGTGATATTCAATTTTTTGGTAATTACTTAATGAACAAGAAATAAAGAAGTAATAAAAGGCCAACTAACAGCACAAGTAATTATCAAGTAAGGAAAGTCAAACATAATATACAAGTTTATCGATTTCCAACAGGGTATCAGAGCTAAGGTGCAAGAAGGAGATTCAAGATCACATCTTAGTTGGCACTCTCTTCTCAATGACAAGGCTTATGAATAAGGGTTTGAGGTTCCTTGGGAACCTATTGAAGGCTCATAATTCTCTGTTGGGATAGGGTCCCAAGGTTAGTTTTGGGGTTAGTTTAACCAAATTTTGTAAAAGTTTTTGTAAAGAATGTAAAGTCTCCACGAAATGTGGATGCAGAGCACGCAGTTAAGTAGGAATAAAAGGGGCTTTAACCCCTTGTTTTGGTAAGTGATAGGTCGGTCTTGAGACTCACCCATAGGCCGCAGACCATGTTATTCTATTGAAAAAGCTAAATATATTTGAGTCGTAGCCAGTAAAAAATGTAGTAGACAAGTCAAGATAGAGATTGTTTTGGGCAATGCTAAGGCAAGAAAGCTTTGTTTCTTGTACTTAGGCGAAAGGGGAAGGCTCCTACAGTTGAGTGCACAAGAGGCCTTGGTAAGTCTGCAGCTGAGTGCGCGGACCCATGCAGCTAAGTGCGCAGGGTAAAAGAAATTTGTAAACTGAACGTTGAGCTTATTAAAGACCGATTTTGGGACAATTATCTGGCTTATGAGTATTATTCTCATTTTTGTTCGTGTTATATTTTATCACTCCATGATATGTTTTCTATGAAATAATGTGTAAGTGTTGTGTGAACCTACCGAATCTTTAATATTTAGTTGACAAATTTTGAATCTATTATGATTTTTGTTGAATTGGGTAGATCTGCACGAAGTCAGGTTTAGGGTTACTAATTGGTGCACGAAAGTGGACAGTTTTCTTCTTACAGGTCTATAAAGTCTGACCGCAGACCTTCGTGAAGGTCTAGAAGTTGTTTCCTTAGAGTTTTAGTAGCGGGTCATAGAAGGATACAAATCTGCACGAAGGCATATTTGAGCTACAAAGGCTTAAGATCACTTATCACACGGTCTCTGAATGTAGAAACTATGTTCTAGCATCCCCCAATACTTCTTCGAGTGAGATTGCAACATGCGCTATGCAGGTTGTTGCCGAGAGGGCCAACAATTACGGTTTTGTTGGTTGGTGCCAACAACTCCGAACCTGGGTCAGGCCCCCTTAAGGCAACATTCTCTGCCTCAACATTCGAGAATCTATATATTTCATATAAGTAAGAATTTGGATTATTTATACCATTTTCTATCCAAGATTTTGATATAAGGGTGATTTGACCTAGTTTTTATTATTCTCTAGAATATTTATAGATGATAATTATTCAGTGCTTTCTGGTTCTTTGATATCTTAAACTTGAATAATTGTTCAAAGAAATTTTTTCTTAGAGCTTTGAACATGTCAATGAAATAACTGAGTGTGTATTTTCTATTATGTGGTTAAGATTTAAAAATATTGAATCATATTTAAGCATTTCGTTGCGTTTTACAATTCTACTATTTTTAAGCATTTGGTTGCAAACTATGATGAAATCTACAATTCTACCATTTTTAATTTGAATGTTGCTAAATTTTGCCATGGTTGGGTACTGCATTCATTCTAATAACAATTAAATGTAGGAATATGGTTAAATAAAAAATATTCTCCATGTCATTGTTATAATTGGAATCACCAAAATTGGTATTGATAATTCATAGTATGTCGATCCTCCAAAAATCTTTTCATTTGTCTAATGTACACATTGGTCATGGGTTGTGACAATGAGAAGAGTTGTAGAATTTTTCTCTATAATGTAAATTTTCTTTATAGTGTTAATTAGTTTTCATTGAATCATAATAATAGTAAGAATGTATTTTAACTTTTTATTTTTCTTCTCTCCCTTTTTTTTTTAGTTTTTTAAGTGGAGATTTCTTTTTTTTTCTTCTTATTTTAAATATATTTTGAAATACAAAAATCAATTTATTTTTGAAATTTTTTCTGAAGAGTTCAATCTAGTTTAGAATTTACATTTACCATCTTCACAAATTCTATTCAAAGTTTGAATTATATATATATATCAAATCAATGAGGAAAAAAATCCAATATCCATTAAATTTTGAAATAAAATAGTTATTATGATACGCAGATTAACCTTTCTCTCAATAGAAATTGCTACATCTTCTATACTCATGTTTATTTTGAAATAGAGCTTGCTAAGTTTTAATTTAATCATCAATAATTACTAGGTTGATGGTATAGATTTAACATAATCTTCTTAGTAATATTCATTAATAAAAAATTGAGATTCTACAAAATAGTTATGCTCTTTTTGATGTTTTTAATTAAATTGATGAATTAAAAAATATTGTACAAATAAGTGTCATATGAAATGATAAACTTAACAAGTAAATACATTTTGTTGCAATACTATGTGTCAATACCATGGTTTACTGATACCACATGCCCAAAAATCCATAACTCGTATTACTATGGCACATATTAATATGACATTTGTTAATTAATCAATATAATTATTAGGCAAAAATTCAACTTTTAGTTCATTTACATTACTAAAACAATATTCGTAAAAGTTAAATTACTACTAGGAACCTAATAATTAATAATTACTCATAATTCCAAAATAACCACTCATAATATACAATAATATTTATTATAAAATAACATAAAACTAAATCAAACAAAAAGGCAGAGATAAACCATTCGAAGTACAGTTGTGGGAAACAATTTAAAAAACTAGATGTGAGTAAGTGTTGGAAAAGAAGATTTAAACTAATGTTACAACTTTTCTCATCAAGAAACAAATGGAAGGACACTTGTGGAGAAGAAATGTGACAAACTTGGCATGAAGGTGGCCAATACCCATGAATATTGAAAACAAAGATTCAAACCAAAAGGCTTACAATTGTCATTACCTTTTTCCTTCCCATGTGATGGGAGAAAAAGTAATGACATCAAAGATTTATTACAATCCGAAGGATTGCGATTTCTCCATTATTGATCGTATATATAGTTGAATATTTTACATTCATATTGTTGACACCTAATCCGAAACGGATGAGGTGAAGCTGGACAGTCATCTAGAAGATGAACTGATTCGTTGTGTATATGTATAAATAAATAATTGTCTAATGAATAAATCAACCAGTTCTGTCTAGCGCTCATTAATTGCTGGAGTTACCCTGGCCTGACATGGTATCAGAGCACAGGTCCCAAAATAGGTTGTAACTCCTGCCCTGAGCACTGCGCTGCTCTGTCTGCCTGGAACGTTAGTCTCTGCATTGTCTGCGCCTCTGTCCTGCATCTCAATATGATTCTATGCGCTCTCTGACTGCCAGAGACTGCGCACTGTTCTTATGAACGTTTTCCTAAACGCCTGCGTATTTGATTTATGAAAGTTTTGACTGGCATTCCACTTCTTGATTTCGAATCTCTTATTGTTGATGGAATGGAGCCCTCTCCTGTAGACTTACATCCTCTTCTCTGCACCTTTTGATGCCATCACGCCCCTCTAGAGAGATTATTGCAGGGTTTTATGTTGAATCAGACACAGCAAGTCTATCACCTCCTGTCTCTTTGCCACAAGACGAAGTTGCAGGTCCCGTATGGTCTCAAAAAAAACTCGTTTAAATATCTAGATTTTCAATTCTTGTGCACGCAGAATCCTCGAAGTCAATATATATGATCCGCAGAATCTTGAGTCAATATATATGATTCGCCACTTAATTATGCACGCAGAATCCGTAATTCCTCCTCGCATTCTTCCTGAACCTTTCACTCAGCTTCCCCAACGCTCTGTGGATTGGTTAGGATTGCTTTCTTGTTTTCACCGTGGAACTGCTTTCTTGTTTTCACCGTGGAACTGTTTTCATCCACCTACTGCGCGTGGTATCAGAAAATGCGCTCTCTGACTGTGGTCCGACCTGTCGGATACGAACCAGCGCTCTCTGACTGCACACTCCTTTCATTTACTGTTTGAAAACGCCATTCTCCTGGGCATATGTTAAGGGAACACAAAATGTTGAAGCTGGCGCGCCAGGTTGAAGCTCTCCATTCAAATCTAAGTTGAATAGTTCGAGCAGTAAGTCCGTTGAATCACCACTGAAGTTCGCTGCGTAGAGTAATGGGAATGCATGGTGGGAATGGTGTTTGAAGACCATGTAATGGAATGGTCCCTTTGTGTGTTGAAATTTTTTAAGGGTGCGTTTGTGTGTTGAAACTTGGTATAAGATTCTATTGAAGCGCTGCTTGTAAAGATTGTGGTATCACTGCATTTGATTTTATATAAGATTCTATTGAAGTGCTTCTTGTAAAGACTGTGGTATCACTGCGTTTTCCATGGAATTGTTGTGACATGAGCAGAGTATTGTCATCAGTATATGTAAGCGTTGAATTTTTTTTATGAGTTGTTGATTTGGCAGCACCAGCCTTTAAATATTCCACAACCTTTTTTCTTTGATTGAGCAGTTTTATGTGATAATAGCAGTTTGTGGTTGAGCAGTTTTGGGTCTAAAGCATCTGTAGTATTACATGATATGCATTGATATATATTGAAGTGATATATGTTGAAGAGATCCCTTAGCGCCTTTTTTTTTCTCTCAAAACACAGTAGTGTGGCAGTGATATAAGAAATGGTGATGCTGATGCATAAGGCTATGATATAAGGATTTTTTTAACAGAAGTTTTTGGCAGAGATATTTTTTTTTTTTTACAGAATGCATTCAATCATTTCTATGGTAGGAATAGTTCTCACTGGCAAGGAGAACTATTCAGAATGGTCTTGAATGGTGAAACACACCCTTATCTACAATGAGCTGTGGAAAGGAGTGTGTGTCAGAGAAGAAGACAAAGACCCTGTGTAGCCCACATCAGACAAAGAACTCGCCATTTGGGAAAAAAAGAACAGAAAAGCCTTTGAATTGATCGCAACATCTGTAAATGAGGAAGTAAGTCGTCATATTTCATCCTATTCCATTGCCTTTGAAGCTTTACAAAAGCTAAAAGAACTCTATGATACACATTCTGCACTTGAAGTTGTTCAGCTCATGATTAAACTCTTCACTCTTGAACTAAAAAATAATGATCCTCTTACTCTTGCATCTGAAATAAAGTCTATAGTGCATGCTATTAAATCCACTAAGGTTGAGCTGGATATCTCTCTTATTGCCTTTCTCAAAGCACTCTATCCTACCTACTCTAACTATCTTGAGTCTTTACAAGCAAATGGAAATCTTAAAGATATAACCTTTGACACTCTTGTGAAAAAGTTTGCTGAAAGAGAGAAAGCCTTTGGAAAGAAAACAATCCCTGAATCTTCTGAAGAGACTGTTTGCCTTGCTCATAAAGAAAAGCATCCTGCTCAAGATTCTACAAGAGGAAGAGGTGGACGAAGAGGAAGAGGAAGATACTTCAGAGGCAGGGGGGGCAGACATCCTCAAGCAGAAAAGGCAGATCTGCATTTCATTCGCTGCAAACGGAATGGATCACATGATGCTTCTACATGCAAGCTACCATGGGACAAGGTTGAGCAGAGAAGAAATCAGCAGAAAGGTAAAACTGATGACACAGACAAAGGTAAAGCACCTGAATCCGCTCACTATATTGAGGCACAATGTAACATTGGAGTAAATGAAGATTTGTTTAATGCTTCACTTGCTTCTTCGAAAAATGATTGGTTGCTTGATTCCGGAGCAACCTGTCATATGACTCATAGGAGAGATTTCTTTGAAGATTTCACTGACAATGTTGATGGAGCAGTATACTTTGCAGATCAGTCAAAAATCAAGCCATCAGGGCTTGGCACAATCAGGCTTAAACTTCCTAGTCTTCCAGACTTTCTTCTGGATCATGTTCTATATCTCCCACAGCTGAAGAGAAACTTACTGTCCCTGGTCCACATCCGCCAGCAAGGTCACTCCATTCACATGTTTGATGGCAAGCTTGAGGTAAGAAAGGCATCTGACCACTCACTTGTCATGAGGGGTATAGAAGAAGAAAGACACCTTAAACTGCAAGGAACCTCTGCTCATGCACAACATTTCTCATATATTTCTCATCATGAAGAAGGTACACTTCAATCAAGTTTATTATGGCATGCTAGATTTGGACATTTAAACTATGATAGTCTCCGCTTGTTGAAGAAAAATGGTGTTGCTGGTTTGCCTACAATTCCTAGAAAACATAAACAATGTGATGCTTGCATTCTAGGAAAGCATAGCAAACAGTATTTTCATGATTCACATTCAAGAGCACATAGGAAGCTTGAACTTATTCATTCAGATTTATGTGGTCCAATGCATGTTCCTTCTGCAAATGGAAATAAATATATCATGACATTTATTGATGATTACACCAGAATGTGTTGGGTTTACTTATTGAAGAACAAATCTGATGCTTTTCAAACATTCAAGAATTTTCATAAGTGGATTGAAAATGATGCACAATCTCATATTGGGTCTATTCGCACTGATAATGGAAAAGAATATACATCAAATGAATTTGAACACTATCTTCGCCAACATGGGATTAAACATCAAACAACTGTGCCTTATAATCCTCAACAGAATGGTGTAGCTGAAAGAATGAACAGAACAATTTTGAATATGGTACGATCCATGCTTTTCTTCAAAAATGTAAAGACAATGTTTTGGGCTGATGTTGTTCTATGTGCTGCATATATAAAGAATAGATGTCCATCTAGTGCTATAAGAAACAAGACTCCTTATGAATTGTGGTATGGACATGTTCCTTCGGTAAAACATCTCAGGATTTTTGGTTCCACCTGTTATGCTTTAATACCAAAGGTACATAGAAACAAACTTGGTGCTAGAAGTCGTAAGTGTATCTTCCTGGGGTATTCAAACACATCTAAAGCATACCGCCTTTATGATGAAGTAAATAAAAAGTTTGTTTTATCTAGAGATGTCATTTTTCTTGAATCATCCAAATCTGACAGTGTTGTTGAGCGGCAACTTGATCGCTTGGATAGATTCAAAAAACCAAAATCATTCAAAGAGTTTGATAATTAGATTCCACATCTTGAAGGGGGGATTCCTATACTAGATCAACATGTGGAATCTCCTTCTGAAGAACAATCTCCCCTGCATGACACTCCAACAACGGATGATGCTTTAAGTGATGTAATTGATAGAATTGGGAGACTTAATCTTGATTCAGTCCCAACTCAATCAACAGAACAGCCTGGACCATCTCAGAAAGGTCCCCCAAAGTGGCTGACAAAGACACTTGAAAGTGTTCATCCTGATGAAATTGGAAAAACAGGAACCAGAAATACAAACCGACAAGATGGAGGTGATGTAGATAACTCTAATTCACCTGTTGATATGGATATTACTTATGATTGTGAATTGAACTTGTCTACAGATTTTGAACCAACTTCCTTCAAAGAAGCTGCTCCTCATGATGAATGGAAAGAAGCGATGCAGAAGGAGTATGATGCCCTCATAAAGAATGGCACTTGGAAGCTGGTTGATCCTCCATTTGGAACCAAACCAATTGGCTGCAAGTGGGTCTACAAGAACAAGTACAAAGCTGATGGCTCACTTGACAAGCACAAAGCTAGCTTGTGGCAAAAGGTTTTGCACAAAAGGAAGGGGTCGATTATGAGGAAACTTTTGCTCCCACAGCAAAATGGGCCACCATCCGGACACTCTTTGCACTAGCTGCTCAGAACGGTTGGAAAGTCCATCAAATGGATGTAAAAACTGCATTCTTGAATGGAGATCTAAAAGAGAATGTTTTTATGTCTCAGCCTGAAGGATTTGCTGTGAAAGGACATGAACAAAAAGTATGCAAACTTGTGAAGTCCTTGTATGGCCTCAAACAAGCACCACGAGCCTGGTATGAAAAACTAACTGAGCATCTTCTGAAACTCAACTTCAATCATTTTGATCTTGATGATGCAACTTTATTTGTCAAGAAAGTTGGCAAAACAGTTGTATACCTTGTGGTATATGTAGATGATATTTTAATGACAGGGAACAATGAAAGCTATATTGCATCCATAAAGAAAGAATTAGGAAATTTTTTTGAAATGACTGATTTGGGCTATGTTCATTACTATCTTGGCATTGAAGTAACCCAACATCCAAAGTCCATATTTCTTTCTCAAAAGAAATACATTGGAGATTTGTTATACAGATTTGGCATGACAGAGTGCAATCCCCTTTCTACTCCAATGGAACAAAACTTGAAGCTCACATCTACTGAAGGAAAGGAATTTGAGGATGCAACAAAGTATAGACAGCTTGTAGGAAGTCTCATCTACCTCACTACTACCAGACCAGACATTCCATTTGCTATTGGAATCCTCTCCAGGTTTATGCAAAGGCCTTGTGAGGGACATTGGTCTGCTGAAAAAAGAGTTCTAAGGTACTTGAAGGGAACTCAAGACCTTGGAATCAAGTATACACAGGTGGACGACTTCAACTTGATTGGATACTCTGATTCAGACTTCGATGGAGACAAAGAAACTGGGGTATCCACTTCAGGATATGCTATGAGTCTTGGATCGGGAGCTGTCTCCTGGAGATCACGCAAACAATCAGTACCAGCAGATTCCACAACAGAAGCAGAATATGTGGCAGCAGCTGAAGCAACGAGAGAAATTGTGTGGCTCAGGAAAATTCTTGAAGATTTGCAGGTAAAACAAATACAATCAACTCCACTCATGATTGATAACACCTCTGCAATAAAATTGGCCAAGAACCCAAAGTTCCATGACCATACTAAGCATATCAATACTAAATATCATCTGATCCGACATCATGTTGAGGCCAAAACAATCCATCTCCGTCATTGTTCCACAAACGAGCAAATTGCAGACATCTTCACCAAACCGCTTGGAAGAGAAAAGCTTGAAAGATTCAGAACGATGCTTGGAATCACCAACATCCCTTCATATTAAGGGGGGGAATGTTGACACCTAATCCGAAATGGATGAGGTGAAGCTGAAAAATCATCTAGAAGATGAACTGATCCGTTGTGTATATGTATAAATAAATAATTGTCTAATGAATAAATCAACCAGTTCTGTCTAGCGCTCATTAATTGTTGGAGTTACCCTGGCCTGACACATATCTTTAAGATCTGTGGAAATAATTGAAAATAGAGGAATATTCAACAAACTCTGAACTTACGTTGAATTGATTTGCATGGGAAGAGGCTAATGCCCAATATCATAATACTGTTTTCTTTTGCATAACATGAGAACATGCCCCGAGGGAAGTGGCGTCCATTGATACCTATTTGAATGTCTTTTTTGGGTCGAATAACGTCGTCGTAGTTGAGGGTTGCTCGGCTCCACGAACCCTTCAATCACTTACTTGAAAATTGAAACCCCAGCTGATTAAATATTCTCTTGCAAGCAAAATTTCATGACTCGCAGTTTATCCAGAAATCTACATACTCTCGATAAAGCCTTCTCGTATATGTGCAAGTTAATATTCATATTTCTTTTCATTTTTCAACGGTTTCTACATGGTATGAGAAAGTGATTGAAATTTTAATGTATAATGTATTTAGTATTGTTGTCTGTGGTTGTTTTCTTTTTCTAGATATTCAAATAATAATGAGGATTAGTTGTAATGGTTGTCGAGTCTTGCACAAGGGTTGCAGCGAATTTTGTCTTCTCCCCTTCACTAGATGAGGACAAGGAAGTCGCAAGATAACACCACTAATTTCTTAGCCAAGTTTTATGGATGTGTTGGTCTGACGAATCTCATAACCAGAGGCCCTGAGAAATTGAGGCATGGTAAAGTAACATTTGCACGAATTTATCTTAATGTAAACCTGGGTAATTTTTCATGATTCGAATCCATTTAAATTCGGACCTAGTTTACTGTGCCATAACTATGTTTAAAAAAAATAATGTTGGTTTCACTTGTAGCTCTACATCGTGTATTTGTGTTTTGCATATAATGATACATCATCTAAGGTCCACATATTCCTTGGAGAGTATAGCAACATATTCTTATTTTTTTTCATTTCTTGTTGTGGATAGAATCCTCTTTTACTACCTCTCTTCCTCGCTACGTAGAGGAGCATAGTTTTGACTATTGGACTATATGTTGTGGTTGTATTTTTCGGCCAAGTATGGTGTGCTCGAGGCTTGCCAATGCTGCCTTGGGATTCGTAGAGGGATGCACCTTGATGGATGGGTGGGTTAATGCTTTTCGAATCGAAAGCCAATCTTAATGTATAGCTTCCTTATCCCCATTATTAAACAATGAAACTATAAAATCTTTTCTTTCTTCCCCTCGAATCACTATTCCCAGTTCGAAGACATAATACAAATATATGACGTGCATTACTTACGAGCATGTCGCTTTAAGCTTGCTCAACACCTTGTAAGTCTTGAAGTCTTAGGCCAACAAAGAATCCAACTTCTAAAAGGTTGATGAATTGGAAAATGTTATAGCAGAAGGTTCTTCCGAGTGGTTGACATAAATCATTTCAATATTTGTGTGTGGGGATATGAATAATGGAATTTGAAGTCGAGGAAGGAGAAGAAAATAAGTACTACCCCATTGGTTAACCAAAAGAGACATTGGCTGGAGCTTGGTTGCATCCACCATGTTGCTGACTTACCAGCATATACACATTAAGTTATGATATGTTGTTTTCACCATACAATCTTGATTTGAAATAGAATCCCTGCATGCTAAGTTGTGCCCATCAAGAAAGTGGGTGGGTGATATGCGAGAGAGGTTCTTTTGACCCAATGTATAAATTTTTGGTACTATTGTGAAAGTGCATGGAGTTTAATGCTATACTTATAATAGGTTTATTATAATTCTTCTTTAATTCAATAACATATAACGTGAACCCTTGGTGAAATAACTCTCAAAAGTTAAAAAGAATATGCATGAGTTATTATATATAATGAATAGTTAACAATGTCCTGGCACAATTAATTTAAGTTCATTAAGATTTAACAATGATTGGTGGAGTTTGTTGTTATCAATGATTTCATTTGTGGTTATGTTGTAAAAAATGGTTTCATTGAATAGAATTATAAATATACTATTATCATAAAAACAAAATAAATAAAATAAAATTATACAAATCCACCATCAAGAAAAATAATAGTATTTCATTTTCAATGATTACAATTCCTCTTCACTAAATTTCTATTTTTAAGGTCAAACCACTCACCACCAATCGTTAAGGCCCTTACACCTTTACAACCCAATGGATGTCAACCATAATCTTGAGTTATCAATTGTTATCACTAGCAATTGCACAACATGTTGCAAATAAGAAATATACCACTCCTTTCACTCAATAACAAAATGGAAGCATGGAGAGGAGGAATAGGATAATTATGGAGATAAAAAGGTGAATGTCCCACAAGTAAAAATACCATATTAATACATTGCAAGGAGAAGCAAATATAGTGGCCTACATTCATAGCAAATTTCAGTGTAATAAAGAAGCAATTTCCTTGTAAATTTCCTAAGAAAAAGAGAGGTAATATTAATGAAAAAACAAAGGAGTCCCAAACTTTAGTGAAAGCCTAAACTTTATTGACTACTAGATGTCTTGGCTACAAAGATAATTGTGATGTAGATGAGAAAATACCATTCTTCTCTAATTCGGAAGACCAGCTAGAGATACCAAAGTGGTACTATATATATATATATATATATATATATATATATATATATATATAATATGACAATGTCGCATGAGAGTTAATTTAAGTTGGCTAAGACTTAACTTGCTCTCAACAATGAGTTCTCAAAAATTTGAATGTGTTGAATGATTGGTGGAGATTTTTGTTAACAATGATATCATTGGTTATGTTGTAAATAATCGTTTCATTGATCGATTTTTTTTACATAAAATCCAAATATTTTTCCAAATTATGGTGTAGCAAACTTTGTTTTGCACTTATATGCTAAAGTGGAAGTAGAGCATGCAAGATGGCTGTGTCCTTTGATTGTTGCACTCATAGGAGTTGTGCGTTTGTAATAAATTTATAGTAATTTTTATTTTACAAGAAAGATAAAATCTCTCTTCATGCTTATTAGCTGAATGATGATCCATAGTTAAATTGACTAAAAAAATTTAGTTTAAAAAGGTTAGCAGCATAGAACCATTGAAAATTACAGGTGAATTTTACTACTTAGTTTGTTACAATAACACTTATTAAAAAAACAATTACATAACACACTTCACCAACAACCATCATAATTATTAAAATACCAAAAACAATTACATAACACGCTTCAACATAACACGCTTCAAAACAATTACATAACACGCTTCAATTGCAAATCTAGATGATTAATTCATGGAAAGAAACTAACACTTTACAGAGTCACCACAAAACTATTTACATGGTTGGAAAGAAAATGCATAAAGAAAATCAATCTTTCTGGTGAGATCTTGAAGACTCAATTTCTGATACCAACTGGGCCTTCAAAGACTCCACATCTTTCTCTTTATTTGTCTCGCTCAGTGACCCTTTCTTGCTAGCCACAGACTGAAGCTTTGCTTGTAGCTCTGCAAGCCTGCTCAGCAGGATCTCATTTTCAGCATTCCAGTCTTGCTGTGCCATTTGGTAACTTCTGTTGATCTCGGCAGTCTCTTTTCTGGCAACTTCTAGCGATAAAAACACTTCTGTTTCCAATTTCCGATCTTCATTGGCCGTCTCTAACACTCTAATTTGCTTTTTCAACTTCAAAACTATTGCCTCCAGATTCTTCTTATCAAGGTTAAGTCTTCTACACTCGTCTTCTTTCATAGAAGTTTCGGCATTGAATCTTTCCTCAGCGTCTTGCAATTCTTTGACTGCTCGAGAAATCGCAGCTTTGTATTCCTCATCCTTCTTTACAAGTTCTGTTTTCAAATCTTTCTCAGCCTCCTTCCATTCATCAATCATTTTCCTTGCAGACTCAATTTCTGATACGAACTGGGGTTTCAAAGACTCCGCCTTTAGCTCTCTATTCGTCTCGCTCAGTGACCCTTTCTCGCTAGCCATGAACTCAAGTTTCGTTTCTAGCTCTGCAAGCCTGCTCAACATTTTCTCCTTTTCCCCATTCCAAGTTTCCTGTGCCATTTGGCTAATTCTAGTGATCTCGGCCGTTTCCTTTTTGGCTGCCTCTAATTCTGAAGATTTCGCTTGAATTTGATTTTTCAACTGCCAAACAGTACCCTCCAGATCATTTTTATCAAGGTTAACTGCTCTGCACTGCTCTTCTTTAGCAGAAATTTCGGTATTGAATCTTTCCTTAGCATCCTGCAATTGTTTGTGTGCTTCAGAAATCGCAACCTGGTAATCTTCATCCTTCTTTCCATGTTCTTTCAATTCTTTCTCACCCTTCTTGAATTCTTCATTCATTTTCCTTCCACATTCAATTTCTGATACCAATTGGGCCTTCAAAGGTTCCGTTTCAGTCCTTAGTTCTCTGTTTATCGCGCTCAATTTGATTTTCTCGTTGGACATGAACTCAAGGTTAGTTTCTAGCTCTGCAAACCTGCTAAACATTTTCTCCTTCTCCAGATTCCAAGCATCCTCTGCGATTTGGCTACTGCTAGTGATCTGGGAAGTCTCTTTTTTGGCTGCTAAAATTTGGGATAAAAGCACTTCCTTTTCACATTTTGCATCTTTAGCGGTTGCCTCTAATTCTGCGGATATCTCTTGAATTCTATCTTTCAACTGCAAAACAGTAGCCTCGAGATTCTTTTTATCAAGATTAATTGTACTATATTCCTCTTCTTTCGCAGAAATTTCGGCATTCAATCATGCCTCAACTTCCTGCAATTTGCAAGTTCTTTTCTCAATTCTTTCTCAACATCCTTCCATTCTTCAGTCATTTTCCTTGTGGATTCAATTTCAGTGATTTGTAGACAAAGCAGCTTTTTCTTCTCTTAAGACAGTAATTTCTTTCAGAAGGATTTGATTGAGGTCGTTCAGCTTCGATACTTTATCATCTAATTCACGCGTGGAAGAGGGACCATTTGCAGCTTTGGTTTTTTCTTGCTCACTTCTCTTCCTCCCGCCCTTCTTATTGCCTGCCATCTTGTTCACTGCGCGCTCAAATTATACTGCCACTTCCCTGTCAAATCGCCCTTTGCAGATTGAACTGTCACAAATTTGTTTGATCCCCCTTCAAAGAATAGCAGGACAAAGAAATTAGGTTCTGTTGTCTTTTAGTCTTTGATCTTTTGCCCTTTAAGCTGCTTGGCTGTTTGTTCTTCGCACTAGATGTCATATTTACTTATGACCTTTCATTTGATACACTTTCATCTGATACTCTTTGACCTTGTTGTCCTGTCAATACCCTTTTACTGTGCTTTTTTACTTTTTACTGTACATTTCATATTTTTACTGTGTATTCCTACAGTAAATCATTGAGTTTTTCCCATGTCTCAGCATCTAGTAATTGGATATTGAGCATTTTTGTGTATATCTCATCTGCCTTTGTATACTTGGAAAAAGTTGGCTTATTGATAAAAAGGTATTTTACCTCATGCTGGAGGTAAAACAAATTCTCAAATGTTTGATACAATACTTTTCTTGTTGGTATGCCCTTCATGGATGAAGTGTTTACCTGATCTCTGGCCACTTCCCTGATCTTCTTATTGTAATCCTCCTATGTCATTAGCTTATCATTTATAACTAAGGGATTTGGTAATCCCTTCTGCCTCAAAAGTTTGAACTTAACCATGAACCTGTTAATGGCTAGTTGCTTGGTTTGACACTTATCCTCCAAGTTAAACATCAAATTCCTCATAGTGAGGACTCTTTTGACTTCCAAAATTCTACTTGTCCTATCAGGTATCTCTAACTCTTGCAGGGCATACTTGTTCTTGTAGTTGAGGAAATGAATGATCCTTGCTGCTTCATCTGGCATATCTCCAAGTTCTTCTTTGACTCTTTGAATGGCTTCTGTACCCTGCTTTATAAAATCAATTTGTTCAAAAATGACCTAGATGGATGGCCAAATATCATCGACAGAGTCAATGATATTGGCCCACAATTGTTCCTTAGCTTGACCTAGGGGTTCATTGAGTGTCAGTTCCTTTTCTAGGCTTTTGGTTCTTTCAATCATCCTTGTGGCATTCTATTTTTCTTCTCTGTGCATGATTTGGGCCAATTTGTAATCTATTTCTAGGCTGGTGACTTTCTCCTTAAGTCTGTTCATCTCAGTGGTCTGAATGGACATTTCTTCCATCTCTTTGACTAACCTGTTTGCTTCATCACCTATGGAGCCTATTGCTGTAAATCTTGTTGTTGATGTAGTTGGTGTAGATGCCGATAGTGATGTGGCCATTAGAGCAGTGGGGGCCAACGATGCTACCAAAGTAGAAGGTACAACATTGGTAATTGTTGGGATGACAGTTGCAGGAGCATCATCCAAACTAGCTTGTTTAAGCTACATCAAGCTTTCAAACTCTTTATCCATCTCCTTTAATTGATCATTCAGTTGCAACACTAGATCCATCATCTCTTCATGATTGTTCTGACTTTTCAAGACCTCCTTTGTTTGTGGGTGTTGTAAATGAGGCAGCTTCAACTATTTCTTGAGGGCTACTTGTCCTCATTCTTCTTTTTGGTTACTTTCTCTGTGGCCTTAATATCACTGGGATAATGGCCCAGTTCAATGACCAAGTCCTCCAACAACTTTATTCTGTTGTCTTTGGCCTATGAGGAGGCCTTCTCCAATTTGTATTGGGCTGTCACATTATCCAATGATTCTTGCAAGTTATAGGCAACCATGGCCTTTCCTGTGAGGGTGGAGTAAATCATTTCTCTAGATTGCTTATGGAACATTATCTTATCAATGAGATGAACATCCCTGGCCAACACCTCAAAATTAGTTTTTTTGTACTCTGCCGAGATCTTTAATTGTTGTACAGTGGGCTGCAAAAATTATGCCTACATTTTCCCTCCTTTGATGTCAAAGGTTGACATCAATCTGCTCTGGTTTGGTGGAGTATTCTTGAATTATTGGGCATATGTCTCTGCCTTCAACTTCTCGTTTCTCATCTTTATCTCTTTGAATCTGTCTTTGATATCCTTTTCCCTGTCAGCTGGCTTGACATGGGAGGAAACCTAAACACTCTGTTGTCTCTCTATCATTTGTGTCTTGGAGGTTGATGGTTACTGTGTTTCACCTGATGTAGTTGCTTCTTTACTTCTCTGCCCCATTGTCTCAGTGTCAGTTATTTCCTCTGATGCAATGTTCTCCTCCTGTTCAAATACAAGATTCAACTTGGGCCTCTTTCTTAGCTCAAATAGCTCATTTGTAGTGTCCATGGCAGAGTTGGATGCCTCCTCCCTATTCCTCTTTGGATTCTTTTCTTCATTGGCCGGGGTCTGTAACACAAGATGAACATTCATTGGTTCTTCTATTTCTGGAACCTGCAGGAAAGAGTTCTAGTCAAATTGCTTTTCTAAATCAATCAGTGTGTTCTCAACATCCACAATTGTGCTGTCCATATCAATTAATGTATTCTCGACCCACTCATATTGGTTAGCAAACTGTTCAATGTTAGGTCTCGGGTGGTGGATGTATGGTCCTAACTTGACCTTCAGTCTCAACTTGTTTATGACCCCATGAGGGTCATACTGCCATATGAAGTTGTTTCTGAATTTCATCTGTTGTAGTAACCTGTCGGCCTTTGGTCCAGCCTCTCTATTGTTGCAAATGATTGGGCCTAATTGGTTTTTCACCTTGAACTAGGTTTTCTTCCTAGCAAATAGGAAGTGGACCTCATCTGAATTGATGATTTTTCTAAAATATTCAAGGGAAAATATCCTCATAGGGAGGTATTTTGGCAATTTATAAGGGGCTAAATAGTAGCCATAAAATCTGATCTTAGTGTGGTTCTGGTAGAGGTACCAGTCTCCCACCTTGCTATTCTTTTCCAATTGTAACACTCTCTTGATGTCCTGGCTGATTCTACATTGAGTATTAAAAGTCAGCATGTTCATGACAGGGTATACAGAGGAATCTATGAAGTCATTGTAGGTGAATGTTATGGAAAACTTCTAGACCAAGGGTCTCTAGTAGAACACTGATCTCTCCTTTCCCATGGTGTCAAACTTTTGGATGCTCATAGGGAACTTATCTGTTTGGTAATACAAAAACATATAAAACAGCACTAAAGAGTATTTGAAAACTCTTTCAGTGGGCAGTATAGTGAATTGTTCATTCATTCTATTTGCAATGTACTAAGCATAATCATACATGATAACAGGAGGCTTGCTTGGAGTGAAAATGGACAGGAAGGCTAGGATGACCTCATCCACATGCTCATCTGATGTATATCCTAGGATGCATGAGAGCATGGTGATTATGTGTTTTCCAGTTTCTAAGAAAATGGTGGCAGCATAGGGTGGGGTATCTCTAGGAGTATGATGGTCTTCAATGATGAAATTCTGGAAGATTTGCTTGATTTTCACCTGGTCTAATGTGATGTATAAGTCCAATAGGTTTCCAATAGATAAAGGGGTCTGATTAGGGCTAGATTGGATTTGTATCATTTGTTTGATTGACTCAGGTGTAATGGTGAATAACAACTATTGATTTGGGGCAACAATAGCCCTTTGGCTAGGGATATAACATGCATGACAAAAATGTACAATATCAGGAAATGGGTGAACTTCTCGGAATAGGTATTTGGGTAAATTGGATTCCCAAAGGTGGATGTCATCTGCATGGTTTAGAAATCTGTCCTTACTCCAATAGTGGAGCTTCATAAGGTGGGCTGGAGTTGCAGTGTCTCTTATTTGGAAATCCTTGTCTGCTAGGGCCAAATGGTCAATGTCCAGGTGAGGGGTTGACACAGGTCTGACATCCAGAGAGGTTTGGGCAGCCATCTTTAGGATAAACTATGGGAATTAGGCTTATACAGGTTGTGGAAGTGAAGCTTTGATAACTCTAGTGGAGTGAAAGTGTAGTTTTCAGGTTAGAAAAGACGTGTTTGGGCATTCAGCTAGGAAATACTCTCAATTTAAGGGAAATGTTAATTAAATTTAATTAATTATTGTTTGAATTGATTGTACGCTTTCAAATTGAGATGGTTGTTCTGGTTTTTTGTCAAAATACCTAGAAATGGTGGTATAGGCTGCAAATTGGTTTCAATGGTAGTTGCAGAGGGTATTGTGGCTTCAGCTGTGCACTGGATGGCTGAATTGGGCATCTGGAGCATGTTCAGGAGGTAGTTGGCGGTGAAATTCAGTTGCAGAGGCTCAAGGTGGCATAGGAAGGCTTAGGAAGCTTTTCAGAGAGCGAATGAGCGAAAAGGGTGAAAATGAGTGTCTTCGGCCTTTTAACCAGTAACGATTAGAATTTGGTGTGGAATTCATAATGAATAGTGGGTGGTTTTGGCTTTTGGTGGGGAACTGGTTTCGAGGGCCATCATACTGCTTTTGGAAGCCGGGCAGTATTTCCTCGAGAACACGTGAGTACGCCTGGTGCTGCCACATAGCTGAAGAGGGCCTGAGAAAAACTGTGAATCTCATGTGCGCTCGGGCGGGTAAAGTTTGGAAAGGGAGTCTACACGATATGTATGCGCACCATCAAATTTGGGGGTGCAAGATCTAACTGCTGTCGCGTGGTGGAAATGCACGGAGATAATAAGGGCGGAGATTTGCAGGGCTTGGGGGGATTAATTACACTTCACGATAATTAATTAATGAATAAGGCGGGGTTAAATATAATTGGGTTTAATAAAGTGTGACTAGGGTTTGTATGTAGCAGAGTTTGTTAACCGCACTAGGGTAGTGGCTTAAACGGGTTTATGTCAAGGAAAATGTGAATTGCGGAGTTAATTAAATAATGTGGAGGGGGAATTTAAACTTAGCATAAGGGGGGTTTTATGGGTTTTTTAGAGAAAATATGGAAATTAATAAGGGGAAATTATTTTTTCAAAGGGGAATGGGTTCCACACAAGGGAAAAGGGGTTTTGGGTTGGGAAATGACCTTTGGAGGGTAATTTGCTAGGGAAATATGTGAAACCAAGGGGTTAAGTGACAAAATGAGGGGAAAAAGGTATTTTAATAGGAAATGATGGGATAATGGGGAAAATAGTAATCATGTAATGGGGGGTGAAATGAAATTAGGGGAAGTTAATTAAATTAGCTTTTGAACATCCTTTCTTGTACCTACCCTTTACTTACCCTAACATTTTTTTCTCCACTTTATTGGGTGCATTTAAACTAGCAGACCCTTTCTTTCCTTTTTCTTTTGAAAAGAAAACTATGTAATTCTAACCTTATATCTTCCAATGGCTCATATTAAGCTGTTGAGCACATTTTATTTCTCTACCTAACTATTGATCTGCCAAGATCAAATAGTCTGGCTAGATTTTATTCTCTACCTATAAACATGAAATTTAAAGCATGAACTAGTCAAGATTAAACTATTTGACCATCATGGGTTGTGGAATTTATGACAAGCTGCGCACAACCATTATTTTGCATAGTAAAGTAAAAAGTAGTGGCACTTAGATTTGCACACTTTCATGATCTGTTTTTGTTTGGGGTTCATATTTTTTTCACTTTTTTTATCTTTGCTTATTCTTTTTGTCCTTTGATATTTGTTTTAGGACATACTCTCTTTACATTTTTTATTTTTTAATATGGAAAACATTTTTCAGAAAGCAAAAGCATGTACAATATAACAAGATCAACCATAGCCAATTCAAAATTATGAATCCTATTATTATAGGACCCTAACACCATCATCAAGACAAATAACAGTATTTCATGTTTAATGATTACAATTCCTCTTCACTAAATTTCTATATTTAAGGTCAACCCACTCACCACCAAACAATATCATTATCATTGATGCCCTTACACCTTTACAACGCAATAGATGTCATCCATAATCTTGAGTTATCGATAGATCTTAAATTATTATCACTAGCAATTGCACCCCATGTTGCAAAGGAAATGCCATGAAGAAAAAACCTTTACAACTCAATGGATGTCATCCATAATCTTGAGTTATCAATTGTTATCACTAGCAATTGCACCACATGTTGGAATTGCACCAAATGTCCCACAAGTAAAAATACCATATCAATACTTTGTAAGGAGAAGCAAATATTGTGGCCTACATTCATAACAAATTTCCATGTAAAGAAAGAAGTAATTTCCTAAGAAAAAGAGAGGTAATTTTGATGAAAAAACAAAGGAGTCCTAAACTTTAGAGAAAGCCTAAACTTTATTGACTATTAGATGTCCTCGCTACAAAGATAATTGTGATTAATAGAGATGATGTAGATGAGAAAATACCATTCGGAAGGCCAACAAGAGATACCAAAGTGGTACAATATAATACATATATAAATAATGATTAAGTAACAATGTCGCAGGATAGTTAATTTAAGTTGACTAAGACTTAACTTGCTCTCAACAAGGAGTTCTCAAAAATTTGAATGTGTTCAATGATTGGTGGACTAATCGGCTATCTATGGAACTAAGTAGTTCTTGCAAACAAAGAGGATCAGGCTTATCCATAAGTTCAATTTACACATATTACTATATTCCATGTGAGTTATAGCAAGATAACCATAATGTCAAATTCCCTTTCACTCACATTTATTTATTAGAAAGAAGAAAACATTTTCATTCAATATTGTCATAATAGAAAATGCATGAGTCTTTTTTATTGGTTTCACATATTTGTTTGGCAGAGAGAATTGTCTACCACTTTGTGTGTATAATTTTCACCCTAGAGTTTTCAATAATCCGAGACAAAAACATAACTTATTCAATCCCTCAACAAATATATTTTCAAACGACAACCAGCTAGAGTAACTATTGTTTAGATCATGTACAAACACAAGCTCATTTGAGAGAGTGACGAAATTTAGGTCTTCCTATTTTACTTATTAGAAAGTGAGAAGTAACCAACAATTAGGTGAAGACACACAGAGAATAAAGGTGGAAACGGTGGCCAAAACTTGGAAAATACTTTAACACTATCAACAAAAAAGTAATGTAAATTCTATGTTCCATGTGAGTAAAAGTAAGTGGAGTTAGAAATATGTTAGAATTGATTTATAATTCTCACATGCAAAATACTAACCAATTAAACTCCAAAATAAGGCTAAATGTCAACTACAAGGGCAGGAAAGAGAAAAATGGTGTCTAACTACAAAGTAAGGAGTGATTGCATAGTCCCTCTAGAGTGATATGCATGGGATAATTTGAAATAATGGTGGAATTAGTCATCTTATCATCCAACAACTCTCCATTCAATGCCACATATCATCTTATGTGGTACCCCTACTCAAAATATGCACGCTAAAAATAGAAAATACTAAAATTAGAAAATGTGTCAAATAATAGGGAATGTCTAGTAGTGAATGAAAAATGGTCATATGTGCACCTAATAATGCATGAAAGAGAGTCCTTATAAGCCTTGAAATCATTTAAATAAAAAATCAGATTCCTAAATTACAAATCTAAATTAAAATTTCACCAAAAACAATTACATAACCCACTTCAACAACACCCATCATAATTATTGAAATACCAAAAATAATTACACAAGACACTTGAATATAACAGTCATACTCAAGCATACTCATTTTGAGGAAATATACATAGTTAATTCATGGAAAGTTCTAAATTTTAAAATCAGTGCAAAAAGAAACTAACACTTTATAGAGTCACCACAAAACTATTTACATGGCTGGAAATAATATAACCGCAAAAATGACAGAAACCATGAAGACTTATGGAAGAGCTTATCCATTACATTACAAAGCACATACCTTTATACAAAACCCACTACAGGGATTCACCTACTGCTATTTACTATCTATCTAAATCTGCTGACTATAGTAGACTCCTGTCGACTGAAATTAAACTTGGTGATGTGGGAATAGTGGGCGGCGCTGTTGGCCGCAGTAGTGATTAATGTTCTAACACCTCCCCTTAATCATGACGAATTAAACTTTAACTTGCCTACTGGTCTAAGTCTCAGCTAGGCTTACAACAAAACATTTCATTTTTGCCTTCTTGCTAAAGGGTCCATGCTTGTTCATTTGCTGGTGCAGTTTCATTTTCACATTTCTGGATTTCTTTATGAACTTCCTCTGCTCCTTGCTTATGTACTTAAAATCAAAAGACTTTTTTATATTGGGATGCTAGGCAACATCCTGAATAGTGAAAACACGATAATCCAATCCATGCTCTCCCCACTTTCCATGAGGAGCACCCAAAATGCACTCATATTCGAACATGAGCGACCTTTGAACAACATCCATGGTAGTATCCTCCACCGTTGCAACCATCTTAGAAACAAAGCCAATCACATTACAAGCAATTAGGTTCAAGGACAAACAAGTTTTGCTCTCCTGTGGAATGGACTCCAACTCTGGATATTTATGGTCATCAATAAAATCATTCTGCTGATCTAATAATTCTTGTGACTCAAATATACTACTAAAATAAAAAATATTACTAGGCCCAAAAATACTTCCAAATGGGCTCTCTAAAAGTGCATCATCAAAAAGATCAATATCCAACATTATCCCACTCATTGTACTCCAATCAGACCAACAATGCTCCCCACGATGGCTGCCACAGGGACTGTCACACATGGTGCTCACTAACAAAGCTCTCTGAACTATGGCATATCAACAAATATCAACGTTTAATGGCTCTTCAACAGATATCAATGTTGCACGCACTCTAGTGGTGTGACGGCAACTCAACAGATCTCCACACACTTGTAGTGTGCCGACAACCCAACGGATCTCCACCAACGTGCTGGGTAACATGCTGTTGGTTTGCTACACAAGGTGTGTAATCCTAATAGTAGTGTCCAACATTGAACAACCCTTCACCGTCACTTTATGCTAGCTACTTCTCCAGATATCTCCTCTACTCCTCTATGTGTCTTCTAATGGCTCCACTTGACAACAATTTCATGCTCTTGCTCTTTCACCCAAGCACACAGCTACCACATGCTCGATATAGACAGCACAACACTGGTCCACCGCATGTTTAACTGCTTTCTTCTGTTGCCCTTCGACACAAGCACTCAACTTCAAAGTGCGCGACTTTCACTTTTCAATTTGCAACTCCACACTCCTTTCGACCTCCAACCTTGGATCAGCCCTTTTTACTTGCCTGACCACCCCACACCACAGCCACTAGCGAACTCTCTCACACTGCTCTATGCACAGAAGCACCTTTCCACGTCGGTTCCACGAGGGTTTCACACAAATTTTACTTACACAGTGGCTTGTTACTTAACCCATGCCACTCAACAATCTACACCACACCACGCAGCTATTACTCCACACATATTCACACAACACTCATTTTTTAACACAACTATAGATGCTGTAATAAACAACCTCACTAATCTTCACGATCTCGGCCCTTTCGAGTTGCAACGACATAAATATCAGACAACGCTGCAAACAAGCAACACACTCAGGCAGCAGTCTCCAGTTCTTCACCACAGCTAACAATCGGCTCTTAGTGATGGCGCTCTCCAACAACACCAAACAACGGGCGAGCACTCAATCTCTTGATTTAATGCCAGATGCTCACCAAGCAATGGTGATTTAATGCACCAGTACCACACGCTCAGCCACATAAAACAATTGGCTCTCCATGTTCTCCATGCACAACAGATATTGCAGCAATTGTGTGCCAAATACAACATCACACCACAAGGCTAGCTCAACTCCAATAGAAGGGCATCAAAACCTCTAGTTGCGTGTTTAATCCACTCATCCACTACATACTCTCATGTGATTCACAATAATGTAGCAAAGCAAGGCTTAATGCCTCCTCAAAACAATACTCCTCATACACTCAACACCAAAATCCTCTCCCAACAGCACTACACAGTCTTCTCCAGCACACGATCAAGCCATATGAACTTCCAATTCTCAAGTGGTGAACTTCCAATTCAGGATTGGCGTGATGGTTTCAAATATCAGGGCACACACTTAACTCTCACAAACACAGCACAAGGCTTGAGCTCTGAAACTAAGTCGAAACCCTCGGCTTTGATACCATGACATAAACCATGAAGACTCATGGAAGAGCTTATCCATTACATTACAAAGCACATGCCTTTATACAAAACCCACTATAGGGATTCACCTACTGCTATTTACTATCTATCTAAATCCGCAAACTATAGCCGACTCTTGCTGACTGAAATTAAACTCGGTGACATGGGAATAGTGGGCAGCGCCATTGGCCGCAGTCATGATTAATGTTCTAACGAAAAATTCATAAAGAAATTCAATCTTTCTGGTGAGATGTTGACTCTCACTTTCGCTTTTGTTGCGACTTGTTTGGCATTTTCGTTTGCAACTTGTTTTGTGTTTTCGTTTGATAAGCACCACTGGGCTTTCTATTTTCATTCTCACCATTTGTTTCTTTCACATCCTCTGCTTTTGGATTTTCATTGACATCGCTCGCTGCGGCCTTTCATACACACCTATACAGTCTATAATATCAACAAACACGCTCCTTCATTCCTCTGCTACAGTTGAATCTTCAAAATTTTTGGTTGCCTATTTCACATTTCGAGCAACCAAATTCTTCTCATTCATGAGGCAATTAATCTCTCCTCGCAATGAGTTAATTGTCTTTTCCATTTCTTCATTTTCCCTGAACAATTCAAAGTGTTTCTCTTCCTTCACTTCAAATTCACTGATAGCCTCTACAATAACTGTTTCGAATTTCTGCGCTGTGTTCGCATGTGTTTCCTGCAACTCTACAATTATTTTTCTCAACTCCTCCGTCGTGTACTTCTCAATTGCATCAGATTGTTGTTTTACATTTTCATCCCCCCGCTGATGAAGGATACTAATTTCCTTTTCCTTAGCTGGATTTTGTTGAAGTAAATCCTCCAACCTCTCTGCATTGATTACAAACATAGCTTTTAACACCTGCCTTTCATCTTCCATGCTAACCAGTTTATCATTATACTCATCCAACTGGGCCTTCAAATGCTACGCTTCAGTCTTTAACTCTTTTTTCATCTCGCTCAGTGACCCTTTCTCGCTAGCCACCAACTGAAGCTTTGTTTGTAGCTCTGAAATCCTGCTCAGCAGTATCTCCTTCTCCGCATTCCAATCTTTCTGTGCCATTTGGTAACGTCTACTAATCTCAGTAGTTTCTTTTCTGGAAACTTCCAATGAAAAAAAAAACTTCCTTTTCCAATTTCCGATCTTCGATGGTTGTCTCTAATTCTGATGATATCACTTGAATTTGATTTTTCAACTTCAAAATAGTTGCGTCCAGATTCTTCTTATCAAGATTAAGTGTTCTACGCTCCTCTTCTTTCACAGAAATTTCAGTACTTAACCTTTCCTCAGCTTCCTGCAATTGTTTGACTGCATGAGAAATCACATCTTGGCATTCCTCATCCTTCTTTGCAAGTTCTTTTCTCAAAATTTTCTCAGCCTCCTGCCATTCTCCAGTCATTTTCTTTGCAGACTCAATTTTTTATACCAACTAGGCCTTCAAAACTCCACTTCCATCTCGCTTAGTGACACTTTCTCGCTAGCCACCGAATGAAGCTTTGCTTATAGCTCTGAAAGCCTGCTCAGCAGGATTTTATTCTTAGAATTCCACTCTTCCTGTGCCATTTGGTAACTTCTGTGCATCTCGACACTCTCTTTTCTAGCAACTTCTAGCAATAAAAGCACTTCCGTTTCCAATTTCTGATCTTCATTGGCTGTCTCTAATTCTGATGATATCACTTGAATTTGAGTTTTCAACTTCAAAACAGTTGCCTCCAGATTCTTCTTATCAAGATTAAGTGTTCTACACTCCTCTTCTTTTGTATAAATTTCGGTATTGAATCTTTCCTCATCTCCCTGCAATTGTTTGACTGCTTTAGAAATCGCAGCTTGGCATTCCTCATCCTTCTTTGCCAGTTCTTTTCTCAATTCTTTCTCAGCCTCGTTCCATTCTTCATTCATTTTCCTTGTAGACTCAATTTTTGATACCAACTGGGCCTTCAAAGACTCCACTTCCGTCTCTCTGGAAGCAACAAATCAGAGATTTGAAGGTGTCCTTTAAGAACATCTCCTTCTCCTACATATACAAAGAGTAGAACAGGGTGGCCTATCTCCTATCCAAAGGAGGGTGCACTGTTATGTCGAGTGTTATCTGCTATAAGACCTTCATCGATAATTGTTTGCAAAGCTCTGGTTTCTTCTTTCTATAATGGTCGGTGTTTATGGTTTCTCCTCTACTGCTCCATTGGTGTATCAACATTTATGGTCATTTCTCAGTTGCAAGGTTACAACTGAGTTATTTTAACTTCGAAGAGGACCCAACCATCATATGCAGAATATTTGTCAAGATGTTATTCCCCTGTTTTTGGTCAGTTTTTCTTATTGTGGGTCATAACTGCTAAATCATAGGTATTGAATGGAGACACTCTGTTTGTCTTAGGATTTTATGGGGCAACTCTGTTTTTCATTGCAAATTTGAGTAGATTTTAGATCGAGCGGGATATTTTTTGTATTTCAATATTTAGCAATTCAAATATAGATTATGGATTCACTCCAGGCAAATTTTGATACAATCTCAATGATAGGAGATTCAAAACTATGGAAATGTAAAATATTTCTTATATAAAGGACAATTGAACTATGGAAATGTAAAATATTTCTTATATAAAGGACAATTGGTTTTTTCTGTTTGAAAAAAAAAATCATATCAAAATTTAAAGCTTTGCAAACTTGCTCCCGACTGGAGATCACAATGATTGCAAAGTAATGTTCACATTGTGCCTTTGTGGATGAGAGATTCCAAAACACACCGATAAAAGTTTAATAGTTGGATATTAATTAAATTGGATTATTGTTTTTGATGTAAATTGTGTGAGAGTGAAAGTAATTTCCATGTTTCAGCCAGACACTCCACTTATTATTTGGGACAAAGAAGTTAAAGAAAAATTGTGTGTGACTGAAAGTAATGTCGGATATTTCTGATGGACACTCCATCCATTATCAAAATCCAATAAAATATTTTTTAAGTAGCTTTATCATCTTTGTCTCACATAATTTACATAAAAAAAAACAATCCAACTTGAAGACATTTCTTTTGCTCACACATGGTTTACATCCAAAAAAAATAATCCAACTTGAATAGATATGGAAACCGGCATCTGCATAATAGTTAAAATTGTTGAGTTAAGAAAGCACTAAACCAAGTAGCTCGCTAAATGAAAGAGATACAACTCGTTAAGTTCACCATAGTTACGAGTATTCAACCATAAAGTCTTGCATAAATTATAAGATGATAGAGAAATCGAGAGGCTTATCTCAAATCAACAAATAAGAAGTGATAATTGGAAAAAACCTTAAAAACTTGAACATGAAATCAGACAAAATAAGAGAAACTAAATTGCATTTTATTGAGTGAAGGAATGAATGAAGAATGTGATTACATGGTAGGCAATGACTGTACTTAGTATTTACAAACTTTCTAGATATAAACTTGATTTGCATATCAAATTTGTCAGACAGATGCAACTTTTTGGAATGAAATCCAGAACTTGTCATCATGGAAGGAATAAGATTAGCTGGACTTCATGGAGTGAGAGGTGTGCCCAAAACTATAGGTGTATTGTGTTTGCTAATGAAAATGGAATGAGAATATAGTATATTGGTGTAGGAGCATGATAGAAGGAAAATATATAGAAGTCCAAGTGTGCTCAATGTTCTCCAAACAATGAACTTACACTGTTATATCTTCTCCTCCTTGCAATTTTACCAATGATGGCCAATTCATAGAGAACTTGCTTGGTCTTCTGACTAAACATGTATTAGTCACTTGGTTTTTGATATCCTCCAGCAACTTGTTTTATTATGATCAAGAATGACATTCTTACATTTCTTTCTCTGGCTAAAATTGAAACCAAAATCTACACAATTAAGCATGACATATATTCAAGGGAAACTTCTCTGCTAGGGTCTAACAGTTATGGAGATAGATCTAGATTTTAGAAAAAATATGTGTTTATTCTTTGGAATGTTTTTTTTATCTAAATTCATGGGGAGTGAGTGAAAGCAGATTTGGCAATGTTATTAGGAGGCCCACTAATTTTTAATGGGACATCATTCTTTAGCTTTTATTCTTGTATGTTTCTTTCCTGATGAACATAGGTGAAAACCAATTACGGTCTCTTTTGAATTAAGATAATTTACCAGGCAAGCTCAATCAATAATTTTGAATAATAAGTCAGTGGGTTTCTTCTTAGAGAAAAAGTGAAGCATAAACCAATAGCTTGAACTTTAATGGGAAGGATGGATCATATAGGGAACAGTGGCAAGTGCAAACTTTGTTAGTTTCTGCCTTGTTGGTGTTGCCGAAATACCATAATAAGTGGTTTTTTTGGCACCTAAAGACATGCATGGAGAATCTTCTTGTTGTGAAGAGTTATATTACATCTTTGTAATGACTAGACCCATTTCAAAAGAACAATTAAGTGTCTGGCTTTTGACTTAAGTTATCTTTAGACATATGGTTGTCTTGTTCTTCAACTTTTGTAGGTTCTTATTTGGTTTTTTCTTCACTGTAAAATTGTTGATTATAGTTTAATCTTTGAATCAAAAGCTAATCACATGTTTATCTCATCAAACTTTCTTATTTCTCATCATTAAGTCGTAAAAATAAGGTGGCATCTATTTCTTTATAATAGAAACCTGAAGTATCAATGGTTTTCTATATCCATGGATGAGGCCTTTCTAACTACTGATCACTTCTTGTAGGTGATCAGTGAAGAAGATTCTGCAAAGAAATACACCTTCAATACCTACACCTCCTAGCTCTTTGGGTGCCATTACGTAGTTTGAAACATGTAATTAATCGCTATAGGGCTGAAGCATTCTTTTTAGCTATATAAAGTTGATGCCCTTATTAAGATGATCTATTCAGTCAAAAGGAAAAATAGATCCAATTGGTAATCTTAATGATCAAGTTAAACAAACAACACTGAAAAGACAATAGGATACAGAGTCATTAAACAACACTGTAAAAACTGTGTCATATGATATATCTGTTCCTTTCTAATAGAAATCTGGAATAGCCATATCTCATACCTCTAATTATCAAGAAATCTTACACTTCCTTAGCAAAGAAGGTTTTCTGAATGATAATGCCACCAACACTATACCTAATGGATATTCATATCTTTGTTTGCAAATGTTCCTAGTGTCTTTGGGTGCCATTACATGGTTTGATAGCTATAATCATAAGTGATAGGGCTGAAGCATCCTCTTTGGCCATTTAAAATTGCAGCACTTATCAGGGTGGGTGTCATTACATGGTTTGATAGTTGTAATCATAAGTGATAGGGATGAAGCATCTTCTTTGGCTATTTAAAATTGCAGCACTTATCAGGGTGAACTGACCTACGAAAGGAAAATCAATCCAAGTGTTAATATTAATGAGCTAGCTTCCTATGAGCCTTGATTTTTGTGGAGACTGCCAGTCATATATGTAGATAGATCGATAGATGTTAGTGTGAGAAACTACACTACATTTTTTTGAGTGAAGGAACAAATGCAGAGGATGCGATTACATGGTAGGTAGTGACTGTGCCTAGTATCTACAGACTTTCTAGATAAAAACTTGGTTTTCATATCAAATTTGTGAGAAAGATGCACATTTTTGGAATGAAATCTAGAACTTGTCATCAAGGAAGGAATAAGATTATCTGGACTTCATGGAGAGAGAGGTGTGCCCAGGACTATAGTCGTACTGTGTTTTCTAATGAAAATGGAATGAGAATATAGTATATTGGAGTAGGAGCATGACAGAAGGAAAATATATAGCAGTAGAAGTGCCAGAAGGAAAAGATACAACAGTCAAAGTGTGCTCAATGTTCTCCAAACAATGAACTTACACTGCTATACCTTCTCCTCCTTGCAATTTTACCAACAATCACCAATTCATAGAGCACTTGCCTAGTCTTCCGACTAAACATGTATTGGTCACTTGGTTTTTGATATCCTCCAACCACTTTTTTTTATTGTGATCAAGAATGACATTCTTACATTTCTTTCTTTGGCTCCAATCGAAATCAAAAGCTACACAATATAGCATGATAGATAGTCAAGGGAAACTGCTCTTTAGGACATCCAGAGAGTAGGAGCATGGCATAAGGAAAAAATATAGCAATAAAAGTGCTAGACGGAAAAGATATTGCAGTCAAAGTGCACTCATTGTTCTCCCAACAGTGAGCTTTTACTGATATAAATTTTCCTCCTTGCAATTTTACCAATGATCACCAATCCAAAGAAAACTTGCCCAATCCTCTGATTAAACATGCACTAGTCACTTGGTTTCTGATCATCCACCCTTGCTTTCAACAATGTCCATTGACATGTCGCTATTCTTCCCCACTCTGTGCCTTACGACGTTTCCTTTGCAACATTAGGTGCAAATGCTAGTTATTTCCCAGTGAATCATAATAATAGTAAGAATGTAGTTTAACTTTTTAGTTTTCTTCTCTCCTTTTTTTAACTTCTTCTTTTTAGTTTTTTAAGTGGAGATTTCTATTTTTTTCTTATTTTAAATATATTTTGAAATACAAAAATCAATTTATTTTTGAAATTTTTCTGAAGAGTTCAAGCTAGTTTAGAATTTACATTTACCATGTTTACAAATTCTATTCAAAGTTAAAAAAAAAAATCCATGAATCAAATCAATGAGGAAAAAAATCCAATATCCATTAAATTTTGAAATAAAATAGTTATTATGATAGGCACATTAACCTTTCTCTCATTAGGAATTGTTACATCATCCATACTCATGTTTAGTTTTAAATAGAGCTTGCTAAGTTTTAATTTAATCATCAATAATAACTAGGTTGATGGTATGGATTTAACATAATCTTCTTAGTAATATTCATTAATCAAAAATTGAGATTCTACAAAATAATTATATTCTTTGTGATGTTTTTAATTAAATTGATTAATTAAAAAATATTGTACAAATAAGTGTCATATGAAATGATATCCTCACAAGTAAATAGACTGTGTTGCAATACTATGTGTCAGTACCATGGTCTACTGATACCACATGTCCAAATGGAATGTCGTTGCGATCTGATTTGGAGTGTCAAATCTAGTCAACTTGAAACCCCTGCATCTACCTGCAATGTCGTGGACCTAGAGCTTACGCTTGGTTCTCAAAACTCCACGACCTAAGGAGGTAAGTCTAGAGCTTGAGTATAGACAAACAACCATTGGACTGAGGCCCATTAGGATCACTTCATGGAGGAGAATTATCTCCTATGAAAATTATGCTTCCTAGTGTGGCCAAATAAGATTTGCGGATACTCGGCTCTTCCATGCATTACTGTATCTATGAAATAGGAGTGAAACTATTATACATTGGGAGAACTAGAGTTTGAAAGACTTCCAAATTCAAACCTATTTACGGTGAAATCATAAATGATGGTCTATAAAACACGTGAAAAATGGTTCCATGCTGAAAAGTTGTATTTATGCTCACATCAACAATCAAGCTATGCTTTTATAAATCTGGAAAAATGTTTGAATAATAAATAAATTTAATATACATTAGAATCAATATATATTCCATTTTTTCAATACTTTTGAATTATGAGCAACTGGCAGAAAGAGAATAGTGGTCTTTAGAACAAATCTCCATATTTCCTTTTGTAGCATACCATGGAAAATTAGAGGTAGAAAACTTAGATGTTTGGTGTCTTTAGCAGTTGTAGCATAAGGTATTCTTCTGGTAGAATAAGGTTCACCTATCCCCTAGAGAGTATAGCAAGAATAAGGTCCACATATTCCCTCGAGAGTATATAGCAAGAAATTCCTATTTTTTTTCATTTCTTGTTGTGGATAGAATCCTCTTTTACTATGTCTCTTCCTCGCTACCTAAATGAGCATAATTTTGATTGTTGGAATATATGTTGTGGTTGTATTCGTGGGCAAAGTATGGTGCGCTCAAGGCTTGCCAACGGTGCCTTGGGATTCGTAGAGGGATGCAACTTGATGGATGGGTGGGATAATGCTCGTCGAATCGAAAGCCAATCTTAATGTATACCTTCCTTATCCCCCTTATTAAACAATGCAACTATAAATTATTTTCTTTCTTCCACTCAAATCGCTATTCTCAGTTCTAAGACATAATACTAATATATGGCACGCATTACTTATGAGCATGTCGCTTTAAGCTTTCTCAACACCTTGTGAGCCTAGAAGTCTTGGACCAACAAAGGATCCAACTCCTAAAAGGTTAAAGAATTGGAAAATGTTATACCAGAAGGTTATTTCGAGTGGTTGACATAAATCATTTCAATCTTTGTGTGTGGGGATATGAATATTGCAAAATGAAGCTCGATGAAGGAGAAGAAAATAAGTGCTACCCCATTGGTTAACCAAAAGAGACATTGGTTGGAGCTTGGTTGCGACCGCCATGTTGTTGACTTACCAGCATATGCACATTAAGTTATGCTATGTTATTTTCACCATACAATATTGATTTGAAATAGAATCCCTACAGGCTAGGTTGTGCCCATCAAGAAAGTGGGTGGGTGATATGCGGAGAGGTTCTTTTGACCCAACGTATCAATTTTTGGTACTATTTTGAAAGTGCATGGAGTTTAATCTTATACTTAGAATAGGTTTATTCTAATTCTTATTTAATTCAATAACATATAATGTGAACCCTTGGTGAAATAACTCTTAAAAGTTGTCAAACAAATAAAACGAATATGCATGAGTTTTTATATAATGAACAGATAACAATGTCCTGGTACAATTAATTTAAGTTCACTAAGATTTAACTTACTTTCAACAATGAGATTTCAAAAAAGTGAATGTGTTTTATGATTGGTGGAGTTTGTTGTTAACAATGATTTCATTGGTGGTTATGTTGTAAAAAATGGTTTCATTGAATAGAATTATAAATATACCATTATCATAAAAATAAAATAAATAAATTAAAATTATACAAATCCATCTTCAATGATTACAATTCCTCTTCACTAAATTTCTATTTTTAAGGTCAAACCACTCACTACCAAACAATATCATTATTGTTGACACCTTTTCACCTTTACAACCCAATAAATGTCATCCATAAGCTTGAGTTATCCATGGATCTTACATGATTATCACTAGCAATTGCACCACATGTTGCAAAGGAAATGCCATGAAGAAAATACCTTTACTACTCAATCGATGCCATCCATAATCTTAAGTTATCGATTGTTATCACTAGCAATTGCACCACATGTTGCAAATAAGAAATATACCACTCCTTTCACTCAATAACAAAATGGAAGCATAGAGAGGAGGAATAGGATAATTATGGAGATAGAAAGGTGAATGTACCACAAGTAAAAATACCATATCAATACTTTCTAAGGAGAAGAAAATATTATGGCCTACATTCATAACACATTTATGTGTAAAGAAAGAAGTAATTTCCTTGTAAACTTCCTAAGAAAAACAAAGGTAATTTTGATGAAAAAACAAAGGAGTCCTAAAATTTAGTGAAAGCCTAAAATTTATTGACTATTACATGTCCTGCCTACAAATATAATCGTGATTAATAGAGATGATGTAGATGAGATAATACCATTCTTCTCTAATTCAGAAGGCCAACAAGAGATACGAAAGTGGTACAATATATATATATATATATATATATATATATATATATATATATAGTGAGCAATTAACAATGTTGCAAGATCGTTAATTTAAGTTGGCTAAGACTTAACCTGCTCTCAACAATGAGTTCTCAAAAACTTGAATATGTGTTGAATGATTGGTGGAGTTTGTTGTTAACAATGATATCATTGGTTATGTTGTAAAGAATCATTTCATTGATCAATTTTTCTTACATACAATCCAAATATTTCTCCAAATTATGTTGTAGCAAACTTTTCTTTGCCCTTATATGCTAAAGTGGAAGTAGAGCAGGCAAGATGGCTATGTCATTTGATTGTTGCACTCACACAAGTTGTGCATTTGTAATAAATTTATGGTAATTTTTATTTTCCAAGAAAGAGAAAATATCTCTTCATGCTTATCGAGTTGTGCATTTGTAATAAATCTATCGTAAGAGAATTTGTGCTTAGTTCCATAGTTAAATTGACTAAAGAACTTTAGTTTAAAAGGGTTAGCATCATAGAACCATTCAAAATTACAAGTGGAATTTACTTGTTGTTTGTTACAATAACACTTATTACAAGTCAATAGTTTTATTCGCTCACTCTTTTTTCTTCACTAATCGGCTATATATGGAACTAAGTAGTTCTTGCAAACAAAGAGGATCAGGCTTATCCATAACATCAATTTTCACATAATACTATATTCCATATGAGTTATAGCAAGATAACCATAATGCCATATTCCCTTTCACTCACATTTATTTATTGGAAAGAAGAAAAAAATTTCATTCAATCATGTAATAATAGAAAATACATGAGTCCTTTTTCATTGTTTTTACATATCTGTTTGGAAAAGAGAACTGTCATACCACTTTGTGTGTATAATTTGCACCCTAGAGTTTTCAATAATCCAATACAAAAACATAGCTTATTTAACCCCTCAACAAATACATTTTCAAATAAGAGAGTGACGAAATTTAGGTCTTCCTATTTTACTGATTCGCAAGTGAGAATTTACCAACAATTAGGTGAAGACACAGAGGATAACGGGGGAAATGGTGGTCAAAACTTGGAAAATGATTTAACACTGTCAGCAAAAAAGTAATGTAAACTCTATATTCCATGTGAGTAAAAGTAAGTGGAGTTAGAAATATGTTAGAATTGATTTATAATTCTCACATGCATGTTAGAATTGATTTACAATTCTCACATGCAAAATACTAACCAATTAAACTCCAAAATAAGGCTAAATGTCAACTACAAGGGCAAGAAAGAGAAAAATGGTGTCTAACTACAAAGTAGGGAGTGCTTGCATAGTCCCTCTAGAGAGCGATATGCATGGTATAATTTGAAATAATAGTGGAATTAGTCATCTTATCCTCCAACAACTCTCCATTCAATGGCACATACCATCTTATGTGGTAATGGTACTCAAAATATGCATGCTAAAAATAGAAAATACTAAAAATAGAAAATGTGTCAAATAATAGTGAATGTCTAGTATTGAATGAAAAGTGGTCATATGTGCACCTAATAATGCATGGAAGAGGGTCCTTATATGCCTTTAATGAACAACTGAGTGAATGTATCCCAGTATCCATATAATTTAGAAGATATGTATCCTCATGCATGAGCTCATTCTTCATGGAAAATTTCTTAGTTAAAGAAGGGGAAAATGATGAAGATTGCCAATAATCCTACTTGTCAAGGATTGCCACATATAATACCTATTGCTTTAAAAGGATAAATTAGAACCCAAAGATATTAAGGCAATGTTATAATTGTTGTTTATTATGGATAATAAAGTGGTTTCATGAAATTGACACATAAACATTTGAATCATTGTTAATGAAAGTGACAAGAAAAAGAAAATAAAACTCTAAAAATATTTGTAATAAAACACAATTTTACTCAACAACTCCAACCATAACTATAATTATGGAAATCATTTAAATAGAAAATCACTTACAAAATAAATCTAAATTGAAATTTTATTCAATAAAAAAAATACATAACATACTTCAATAACATTCATAACCACACACACACATATAACAATTTTGTTCAACCACCCTGATTTTCTAGAATACAACTTTTGATTGAAATTTCAAAAAATATATATAGCATACTTCAATAACATTCATAACCATATAATAACAACTTTATTCAACAACACCAATCATAATTATTGAAAGCATTTAAATAAAAAATCAGATTCCTAGAATACAAATCTAGATTGAAATTTCAACAAAAAACAATTACATAACACACTTCAATCACACCAATAAATCATTTAAATAGAAAATTAGATTCCCGAAGTACAAATCTAGATTAAAATTTCACTAAAAATAATTACATAACACACTTCAACAACAATACCAATCATAATTATTGAATACCAAAAACAATTACATAAGACACTTTAATATAACAACCATATTCATTTAGGGAAAATCTAGATAATTAATGCTGAGAAAGTTCTAAATTTTAAAACCAGTGTAGAATACCAGTGAGAATGTTGCAAATTAATTCTAAACACCAAAACTTCAGATACGAGACAAAATATCTCATTAACACTTTACAAAATCACCACAAAAACTATCTATTTACATAGTTGAAAAGAATAGAACGAGAAAAATGCATAAAGAAATTCAATCTTTCTGGTGAAATCTTGATTCTCACTTTCACTTCCGTTACGACTTGTTTGACGTTTTGGTTTGCAACTTGTTTGGCTTTCTATTTTCATGCACACCATTTGTTTCATTCACATACTTTGCTTTTGGCTTTTCATTCACATCTCTCAGTTCAGACAGTTTGAGTTATCGATGGATCTCACATGATTATCACTAGCAATTGTCCCACATGTTATAAAGGAAATGCCATGAAGAAAAGACCTTTACAACTCAATGGATGCCATCCATAATCTTGATTTATCAATTTTTATCACTAGCAATTGCACCACATGTTGCAAATAAGGAGAAAGAAATATTGTGGCCTACATTAATAACAAATTTCTGTGTAAAGAAACAAGTCATCTCCTTGTAAATTTCCTAAGAAAAAGGGAGGTAATTTTGATGAAAAAACAAAGTCTTGTACTTTAGTGAAAGCCTAAAATTTATTCACCAGATTAATAAAGATGAAGTAGATGAGAAAAGAAACAAGTCATTTCCTTGTAAATTTCCTAAGAAAAATAGAGGTAATTTTGATGAAAAAACAAGGGAGTCCTAAAATTTAGTGAAAGTCTAAACTTTATTGACTAGATTAATAAAGATGATGTAGATGAGAAAATACCATTCTTCGTTAATTCGGAAGGCCAACAAGAGATACCAAAGTGGTACAATAATATATATATATATATATATATATATATATATATATATATATATATATATATATATATATATATATATATATATGTATATATATAGAGGTATATATATATATATATATATATATATATATATATATATATATATATATATATATATATATATATATATATATATATATATATATATATATATATAAAATGAACCATTAACAATGTCGTGGGCTAGTTAATTTAAGTTGACTAAGACCTAACTTGCTCTCAACAATGAGTGCTCAAAAATTTGAATGTGTTGAATTATTAAAAAAACACATTGTGGAAAACCACAAAAGAAAAAATTTAGTATTAAACTCAACAGAATGAATATGAGCACATATTTCATAAACAAATTTCACCATTGGCTCTGTACCTGGGATGTTCCTCCCAAACATAGACTCTATTGTTAAATTCCTCTCAATAATAGTCCATAATAAAGCTAGTGTTATGAATCCACAAGGAAGTCTGGCTCTCATTGCTAGCCACTATCCACTCAACAACCCAATACCCAAATTACTAACTCCTATAGCAATTCCAATTTGCTATCTTCCTTCCCCTTACCCTACACAACTCAAGGAATGATATATTCTTGTTTACAAAATAGTTAATCAACATATCCCACTTCTCTCCAAGTCTCCGACAAAGGTTGTCCAGGAACCTCTTAGCTAGGGACTCCAAGAGTTCTAAGCAATTATTGGAGTGCTCACAATATCCTTCCCTCAAGATCATGTGCTATTTATTAGCCTAAATGTTACTCTTACTCTCTCATGCTAGCCTAGTTCTTAGGACAAAAACTGTAGAAATTCCCACTATAGATCACTTGGTAATGCAATGTACTAAAGCAAAACACTTGATCTACTTGTACAAACAATTTAGCAGAAGCTTAATCAAACATGAGCAACATCAATAAGAACACATATAACTGATAAGAAGAAATCAATCACACATAACACAAAAAAATTTACCCGGGGAAAGCCTTAGCCTAAAACCCCAACTCTGTATTATCATACAAGTGGAAATATAGCCAATATTACAAAAAGAATCAACTCAAAAGATATCCTACTCTCTCTACAATACCTCTGTTGCTCATAGATAGTCAAAGGCCTATATCTAACCTCCGGTCTACCCTCCAAGCCTCCTATTTCTTTGCGCAATTTTGATTGGGCTCTAGTGCAACCACTTGTGTGAATTGGCCTCTTCACACACTCACTAACCTCTAATCTAACTACGCAGTCCTGAAGGAGATAAATCCTCGTCATGGATGAGCTTCCTTTATAGGAAAAATATTCATCCAACTGATAGTACATTGTCCCTTCTCTGATCTCAACTAGGTCTCTCTAGGAACTGACATGCATGAGTTATTCATGAGAGAATCTTCAGTTGTCTGAAGTACAACAATTATATGCTAGCATGCATTAACTAACTGAAATTACTTAATTTAAACAAACTATTTAAATCAAATATGACTGGACTTGACTCAGTTAACTGAGCCAACTAATTACTTCTCAAATTAGAACTCATCCTTATCTCTTTAACTGATGGATAAATTCTTCAATTAATAGATAAACTGTTGCATGTCCTCACATAGACTTCATGTTTGATTTTTCACAACTAATTAACTCATGGAGAATTAATTAATTTATTTTCAAACAACTGCTAAGACCAGATTCGAATTTTACTTCCTATTTTTAGTCTAGGGACTGACTAAAATAGGAATCCATCTTGAACTACTAAAAATAGAAATTCTATTTTTAGCACTTCCATTTTTCATTCCCTGTTTCCCAATCCAGCACTGGTACCGAAACTGCTATTTATAGCAATGCTCTTTTTAGCATTTCTTGTTGCTATTTTCAACACTCCCTCTCAACAAGAAAGGCATTCAACTCGAACCCGATCCTGTACCTCTGGGATGTTCTGCATGCAACACTTCTACTAAGTGTGGTTGCTCCAACAACTCTAGAAACAAAAAAAAACTCCTCAACTGACCTCTCTGTTGGGCTAGAAACATACTCTTATGTTGAAGCTCTACCTACTATTGACAAGTGCTCCCTCTCTGACCTCTAAGCTATTGAAACACTCCATGCATCTCGCATCGTTGCACACCTCTCTATGTTATCCTGCACTGGTGTAACACTCCTGTGCCTCTCACATCGTTGCACACCTCTCTATGCCATCCTGCACTGGTGCAACACTCCTGTGCCTCTTGCATTATTGCAACCTGCTAGCTCTACACAGTCTTGGGACTCCTACACTGTAGCTCTCTATATCGCTCCATCTGTATCTGTCTCTACCCAATCAGCCAGTCCTGCTACTCTTTGTCAGGGCTCCTGTAGCAAAGTCGAATCAAAGAGTTTAGGTACTTCGAGGATCTTGCCCCCATATTAGCCTCCATGGGAAGATCACTCAACATCACCCCACCTCCTACCTGGAGGTATGGATGCATGTGATCCCTCTGCCCACTTGGCTCAAAATTTCCCCCTTCTGGAGGTCTCTGCATGAGTGTATGCCTCCACTCTATCTCCTGTTGGCTTCCCCAATTGTGGCTTCCCCACAACCTCCTGAATTTGCTTCACTAATCGTGGCTCCTCCACAATCGTCTGAGACTTCGTCTGGCGCTGCATGTTGAGAGATAATTTACTCTCCCTCTCAACCACCAAGTCTCCATCAGTTGCCTTGCTCCTCAAGGCTTTGAATGCATCTTGAACCTCAAGAGCATACAGGTCCTTGATCTGTGAACCGATCTGCTTCATCTGTCTAGTGATGATGTGTTTAAGTAAAACCTTTCCCTTACTAAAGACTACATCATAGCCTCTGTCTTCCAGCATCACAATTGACACAAAGTTTCTCTTCAGTCCTGGTACATACTTTACATCGGTCAAGGTAAGGCGAGCTCCATGCTCGCTATAAAAAATAACCGTGCCTACACTTGAGACACTATACTTTTCATATTACCCATCGCTATGAGTATTTGGAGATATTTCTCCTCCAAAGTACTGAACAAACTCTTGTCGTTGGTCATGTTGAAAGAAGCTCCACTGTTAAGAAACTGACCACTTCCCACCATGGATGAAACCATGCATGTGAAGAGTTTGAAATCCAACTCGAACTGTGAAGCAAGTGCCTCACCTTCTGATCCTTCCCCGGATCCCTTCTTGGATTTCCTTTGTGGATAATTTGTAGAAAAATGGCTCACCTCATGACAATGAAAGCATCGCAATTTCGATTTGTCAAACTTCTTCCCACCATGGGAAGAACTGGATTCGGAGAGAGAAACCTTGTCCTTCCCTTTCTTCGCCTTACTCGCTAAGGCATAGTTTTCTTCATCCTCCATGGATGAAGAACCATCTCTGGTGCTTCTTCTTATCTCCTCCTGCATCAAATCTGACCAAAGTCGTTCCCAATTTTACAATTTCTCTCTTCCATTAACCGAGTCCTGGTAGCTATGCCAGCTCTTAGGAAGACCGAGGAGTGCAAGACTCACCATGTCATCATCAACTGTCACGATCCCGACACTTCCAAGCTCATCCCTGCATGTGGTGAGCTTGTTTAGATACGAAGAGATCGTGTCGCCCTTTTCACACTTGATCTTTCGAATCTTGTATTTTAGTGCCAGCTTTCTCTGATCACTGCTACTCTGATATAGATCTTTCAATGTTTTCCACATTGAAAATGGTGTCTCGTTCCCATGGAGACTCGAGACTATGTGATCTCAAAATCCCTCCAAAAGGATTCTCCTTGCTCTAGCCACACATTTCTTACATTCAGCCAATTCAGAAGCACCAGTTGGCTTGGGGACTTCTTGATCAATGAAGTCCTTTAGACCGTTATCCTTTAGTACTGCTTCCATGTGATCCTTCTAGGCTATACAATTCGAATTTCCATTAAGGGCATATTCGAGTCTCAAACCATTGAACGCCATAGGTGAAATAGAGATGTGATAATAACTCGATTTCTATATTCAGGAATTGATGAGCCCCAAATTTGGTAACATTTTGGGCTCATTTGGCCTAACTACCCTTGCTCAACCCTTCATTTTTCATAACTTATGCATCATTTTTTAGTATATTTATGTCGTTTGTACGAATGAGGGCAGTCACTATTCCTAGGTGGCTAACACGTGCTTATTTCAAGTTTTTTTACATTTAATGGAGCAAAACCACGCAGATGAGGGCTAGGAGACAGCCAAGATGGGATTGAGATTTTTTAGGAAGGTTGTCCACAGCATTGAATGGCCTTCCTCGTGATCTTCACCCCCAACTCCGAGCTCCAATAGCCACCACCACCGAGTTAGAAGGCAGCCAAATGGATTTTGAGGAAGCAGCAGATGACTCTTAGTTTGGTCAGCCAAGCCCCACTGATTTAGGAGGCCAGCTTGGGGCCTCAAGATGTATAAATGATAGGGCTGTAGCCTTCGAAGAGGACTTTTGAAACCTTGTTGCACATTCTGAACTACGAGCTGATAGCTCTGTTTTGCTCTTTTGTAAGCCATTAGTGGCATGTTATTTGACTTATGATTGTTATCTTTTAATGGAAAGCAGGCAGATTTGAGTTCAGTTTTGAGTTCTTAAAGGAGCCATAGCTCTCGGGGTTGGGTCCAACCTGAGAGCCTAAGGCCTCCTTCCTTTGTATTGTTATCTTTCTTTCAGCATTGTATTTCTTTTCCTTTACATGCATTTGGAAACGCAGTTTGCTAAGTTGAATTTCTTGGTGTGGTTAAGTAGGTTAGTTTTATGACACATAGTTGCTTCAGTAGTTTAGAATAGAGTAAGGAGATTGGAGTTAATAAGAGTTCCAAAAAGGGTTGATTGCACACTCATTTTCACCTCTGTTTAGGGACTGGAATTGCAGACAGTGCCACCCACCAAAAAAATTGTTTTACATGTTCATGCAATCTTTGATGCAATATTTTCGTTTGTAGAAGTGTCCATGCATTTAGATCTTGTGGAATGATTCTTTTCTTCAGTACCATGCATCATTTTCCTCAGAAATAATGTTGATGTTCTTTGGTTTTATTAAAACGGTTAGAATAGGTTGATGAAATTTCGGTTATGTGCAAGACGTGGATGATTTTTTTTCATTTACACTATGCAGTACTACTCCCTCACTCCCTTATCCTTCTAAGCCATGCCTAGGCCAACTACTCATCTCCCAAGTAGACCCCTTGTCTCCCAACTCTTCTATTACCCACATTATTCTACCTTTTCGGCCTTCCATTCCCTCCACCCTCCTTTAGACAAACCATCTTAGCACACCCCCTCTTCATCTCATCTCTCCGTCCATAAGTCATTACAAACCCCTCTCCTACCTCCCTATCCATCCACGTAGCCTCTTCCACTCATCCATCACCCAAAAATCCGATTGTAGAACATCCTGTAGGAATTACTGAACTTCCTGTAGAAATTCTGAACATCCTTTAGAACCCCTGCAGACTTCCTGTAGAAGCTCATAAACACTGTTGCTTGGCATCCAAACTTTGTGAAACACTCTGAAAGGATGTTAGGGACTCCTTAGACCCTCTCTAAGCCTTCCTGACCTCTTCCAAGCATTCCTCCCCTTGATCTATCCCTGCACAGTAAAAACCCAGTTAGAAGTACATGCATAATAATTCCAATGACTTGAACAAAAATACAAAAATATGTTTTCCTCAGATCAAAGTAGTTTAGACACATGCATCTCACCTTCCTAGAAGTAATGGCATCTCTTTCAGTAGTTTGCATTCCCACCTTTGCATCAGTAGGATTAGCTGGTAGAATTAGGGTTTGCTAGGGTTTGCGTTCCTTGTCGGCTTTCAGTTCTTTCTGCAAGTAGGTTAATTTCCTTTGAGTTAGCTTTCATTCATCAGTTAAGAAGCTTCTTCTAAGAGCTCATAGAAGTTGGCTTGAGCCCCTAGTGGACTTGTGCCAGCTGACCAAGTGACAGCTGTGATAAGAGCTAGTACTTGCGCATACAACACCGTCGCTTCCAAGTCTGTTACGAACTACCGGGTTGATAAAATTAGAGAAGGAAGCTCCAGGAGTTGTAGCATTATTGCTACAATACTGGAGCCCACCATTATTTTTGGCGCCATTGCCGGGGAAGCGTCAGAGTATTAGTGATTGTTGCTTTTCTTATACTTTTCCTACTCTCGCCTTCTACTAAGTAGTTTATTTCATTTCCATTCTGCAATTTCCTTTCTGCAAAAGTAGCATAGACATTTCCTGCTTTCATAGATTAACATTTCAATTCTGCAAGCGTAGATTAGCATTTCATTTTTGCAAGCGTAGATTAGCATTTCAATTCCTACAATTTCATTTGATCAAAGTAGATTAGTTCTTTCCTGCTTTCATTTCAATTCTGCATTTTCATTTCAGCAAGATAGTTAGTTGTAGATCAATCTGTTTCAGTTTTTGCAGGTACCAAAGAAAAAAAACAAAAGCAATCAAAAGTCTTTCCATTTCATGCCTTGTAGGAATCGTGATAAAATAGGAAAATTCTTACCCAACACCCCCACCATGTCACTGAGTCACCCTTCGCTCTTCTTTGGTGACAGTGATCCAGAATTACCTATAGGCGAACCTCCTGAGATATACGAATATCCTATAGCAGAAGAAGAATTAGAGACCACTCCATCTGAAGCTATGGCTGACAATAGGGGAGGAGATGAGAGAATTGAAGGTGCCTTCCCCATCCGAGAGACCAATGGGGACATGAAAATGAAGAACATTAGCCCCTCCGCTTTACCTCACTTCCATGGACTGACTACTGAAGATCCTGATACCTTCCTGTTTGAGTTTTTTGTCCTTTGTCGAACCTATGACTATACTGAAGATGAGCAAAAGCTGAAACTCTTCCCCTCAACCCTTAAGGATGCAACATTATGCTGGTTCATGGGCTTACCTAGGAACAATATCACCACTTGGGCTCAGATGCAACAAGCTTTCAATACCAAATACCGAGACTACTGTAGGTCCAAGGAAACCAAGGGAGAAATCTTTCGGATGACCATGGGAAATGATGAGTCCTTAGAGGATTACGAGGAAAGGTTCCAACTTAGCTATAAACGGGCTAGGTGCACACTTGACCCTGAATCCGTCAAGTTGGTCCTGCTCCGAGGAGTCCCTAAAGACCTCTTAGATACCCTTCACATGTTAGCTGGAGGAGATATTTAGAAACTTCCTTATGAGGACATAAAGACTGTGTTTAGAAACCACTCTAGGGTAGCCCGGAAACGAGGTAGAGGAAACCTCCTCTCAGCTGGTATTCCTTTCTCCAAACATGAGTTTGCAAATCAATTAGAGGACCTCAAGAGTGAGGTGAGACAGACCATTGCCATGCAACTTGATACATTCCGAATCTAGCAGAAGAAAGAAGAAGCTGAGAGGGCCTTGGCTATCTTCTGCCCTAGGTGTACAAGTAAACACCCTAAGAATGAGTGCCCATTACATTCGGTTGAGGTATGTTTTGTCTGTGAGGAGGACCACCCCACAAACCAATGTCCAACCTTACCGGGGCTTAAAGCCATGTATCAAGGGACAAAAGCGCCCACTGAACCTCTCTATTTTCTCAACCAATGAAGGCCACAGGGACCTAGACCTTACGAACAGGGGATGCAAGGGACACCCCAAGCTTATTACAGCCCCAACCAATCTTCTCCTATGCCTTCCTGGGGACCCCCTGTTCATTCTTCCTGGTCTATACCACCTCCATGGTCTTACCCACCTCAATACCATACTCAGCCTACTACTCATTCGTATCACTCACATGCCCAGCCACAGCCTCAGTGGAATGCACCTCAATCGGGGTGGAGGCCCCAGTACAATACTCCTCCCGCCATTTTGCCTCCACCACCAACTCAACCACAACCATTACCTCCTGCTCCTCCAAGGCAACCTCAAATGCCTGCTCAACCGAACCCGAACCCCAACAACAGACAGGCCCAGCAGGTATATACTGGGGAAACATCATGCCCTACCTATGTTGTGGAGATCCAGGAGATCAATCTGCGATCTGGAAAGACTCTTCCGGATCGCCAACCTCCTCCCCCAGAGGACGAGGGAGATAAACAGGAAAGTGAACCAAAGGCTATTCCACCCTTTCCTGAGAGACTAACAGCCACCACACAACCCAACCCAGAGGAGGATGAGCTTCTCGGAGAACTCAAACAGTTGTGTGTAAAAATACCACTTCTCCAAGCCATCAAAGATGTACCGATATACAACAAACTAGTTAAGGAAAAGTGTTTTAGACACCCAGGCAGGCGAAAGAGAGATGCTTCAACCATCAATGTCATAGGACAACTGTCTGATCTTATGTTGGGACAAGTCATCTGCCCAAAGTATCTAGATCCTGGGAGTCCTGTAGTATATGTCCACATTAATGGCACCATCATACCTCACACCTTGATTGATCTGGGGGCTGCCATTAATGTGATGACCAAAGATACCATGCTCAAACTCAACCTTCAGGGTTCCCTGAGAAAGACCTCGACAGTCCTGCAACTAGAAGATCGATCCACCGTGACTCCCGAAGGGATTGTAGAGGATGTCTTGGTCTCTGTTGACTCTTGGGAATACCCTGCAGATTTCTTGGTTCTGAAACCAAAGGCAAAGCTCACTGGATACCCTCTTATTTTGGGAAGGCCTTGGTTAGCCACTGCAGATGCTTACATAAGCTGTCGTGCAGGAAACATGACCATCAAAAATGGTCCTATGTCCAAGCAGCTAGTCCTATACCCTCCTTCCCAACCCTCATTAGAGCATGAATTACCACTTTGGTTGGAGGAAGGAGAAGAGGATGAGGTGTACTCAACACCTTTGTTCACCCTAGAGACCACTAAGGGAGACCCCCCAACCGAGGATGATTTGATTGAGACCTTGATCCAGAATCCACCTCCCAGTGCACTGTCCTTAGAGGAATTGGTAGAGGATGTCCAAGCCAGCACCTTAGTGGACCTTTGTGTGACCAACCCTATCACTCCTAGAGTCAAAACTGTGGAGTTCAGCCCTGAGAGAACGTTAAAGATCAGCTCCTCCCTATCTCCTTCCCAGGAAAAGGAGCTGTGTAGTCTGTTGGCCAGTCATCTAGATGCTTTTGCTTGGAGTTATAAGGAGATGAAAGGAGTTCATCCTTCGGTCTGTACCCATCACATCTACATCAAAGAAGACTGTAAACCGGTTAGGCAACCCCAAAGGAGAATGAATCCAGCCCTTAAGGACATCGTCAAGGAGGAATTACAAAAACTGTTGGATGCCGGATTCATTTACCCCATCTCGGATAGCGAATGGGTGTCCCCTCTGGTGTTGGTTCCCAAGAAAAATGGGAAGTGGAGAATCTGTGTGGACTACCGTGAACTGAACAAAGCTACCAAGAAAGACCATTTTCCTCTACCTTTCATAGATCAAGTGTTGGATGGACTGGCAGGAAAGAAGTTTTTTTCTTTCCTAGATGGGTTTAGCGGGTACAACCAGATCCAAATAAGCCCGAAAGACCAAGATAAGACCACCTTCACTTGTCCTTGGAGTACCTTTTCTTACCGAGTTCTTCCCTTTGGATTATGCAATGCTCCTGCCACCTTCCAGAGAGCCGTCTTGAACATCTTTTCTGAGCTGGTCGATGATGCGGTGGAAATCTATATGGATGACTTCACTCCTTATGGGTCCAACTTCCAGGAAGCATTTTCCAATCTGGGAAAAGTCCTAACCAAGTGCATTGAGATGAACCTGTCCCTTAGTCCTGAAAAGTGTGAATTCTTGATGACTGAAGTGACCGTGCTAGGCCATACCATTTCTTGCCAAGGGTTACAGGTGGATCCTAACAAAATTACTCTCATCAAGAAGGTTCCACCTCCTCAGAAGGTAAGAGATGTTCGAAGTTTCTTGGGATTAGCAGGGTATTATAGGAGATTCATTAAAGACTTCAGCAAGCTAGCCTCGCCATTGTTTGGCCTCTTGGCAAAATATGTTGAGTTTAAATGGACTGACGACTGTCAGAGGGCTCTGAATGAATTAAAGGACAAGTTGGTGTCTGCCCCAATCTTGAGAGGTCCAAACTGGGCCCTACCTTTCCACATCCACACTGGTGCCTCGAACAAAGCCATAGGGGAAACCTTAGGACAAGTTGAACAAAAACTTCCATATGCCATTTACTTTGTTAGCAAAAACTTATCCAAGGCAGAACTGAACTACACTGTAACTGAGAAAGAATTCTTGGCCGTGGTCCATGCACTGAACAAGTTCCGACATTATATCATTGGCTATCAAACATTTGTAAATACTGATCATGCTGCAATTAGATATTTAATGAATAAACCAGATGTGAATGCTCGTATTATTAGATGGTTATTTTTGTTGCAGCAGTTTGATTTGACTATTGTTGACAAACCAGGTAAAGAAAATGTTGTTGCTGACTTTTTGTCTAGATTGGATTTATCTGCAAATGAGGATGGAACAGTGGATGACCAGATGCCCGATGAACATCTGTTTGCTATTTCAGTACTCTCCCCATGGTTTGCTGATATAGCAAACTACCTTGTTTCGGCAAAGTTCCCTCCACACCTATCCTCAAGAGAGAAGAGTAGAATCGTCAGAAAAAGTGCCTCATTCACTTGAATCAGGGGCAACCTATTCAAGCTTGGCCCTGATCAGATCTTAAGGCGTTGTGTAAGGGAGGAGGAAGTCTTTGATATCCTCCTCACCTGTCATGATGGGCCTTGTGGAGGACATTTTGCAGCAAAGAGGACTGGCTTCAAAATCCTGCAGGCAGGCTACTATTGGCCCACGCTTCATCAAGATGTTAGAAGGTATATCAGCCAATGTGACTGATGCCAAAGGATGGGGAAACCGACTCCAAGGGATGAAATGCCTCTCCAACCTCAAGTGACTCTTGAGCCATTTGAGAAGGGGGGTATGGATTTTGTGGGTCCGATCAATCCTCCTTCGAGGCAAAGGTCTTACATCATTGTGTGCACAGACTACCTGATAAAGTGGGCAGAAACCAAGGCAATCAAAGCAGCGACAGAAGAAAAGGTGGCCGAGTTCTTAAGAGAAAACATCTTCTACAAATTTGGCTACCCAAGAGAGCTAGTCACCGATCAAGGAAGCCAGTTCACCTCCAACTTAATTGAAGACCTTCTAGCTCATCACAAAATCAAGCATAGGACTTCCACCCCCTATCATCCTCAGGCAAATGGGCAGGTGGAAGTCACCAATAGAGCACTAGAAGGGATCTTGACTAAGGCGGTGAGCAGCAGCAGGAAATATTGAGCAGATTGCCTGGTTGAGGCCACATGGGCTTACAACACCACTTGGAAGACCACAACCGGCTTCACACCTTATGAGCTGGTGTATGGGAAGAGAGCTTTGCTGTCAATTGAATTCGAATACAACACTTTGAGGATGGTAACTCAGCTGGACCTAGATCTCAGCCATGCCCAACAAGAAAGGTTATTGCAGCTGAATGGATTGGACGAGCACCGAATGCAGGCCCTTCTTCACTCAGAAGTGGTTCAACTTCAGAGGAAGGTGTGGCATGACCAACACCTCAATGACAAACAATTTCATCCGGGAGATTGGGCGTTGTTGTATGATTCCAGGCATAAAGATTTTAAGGGGATGCTGAGAACCGGATGGCTGGGACCATATGCAGTGGAAAAATGTCATGACAATGGATCTGTGCTTATTCGGACCATTGATGAGGAGGCCATCCCTATGCTTGTCAATGGGCATCGACTGAGGATCTACAGTAAACCTCTCTCAAGACAAGAATTCATCAAAACTGTGGAAAAATCAGTGCTGGTCATAGAGAAGGGTTCTGCCTCTGTTTTGGGCACACCTTGAAGATCTTAAAAAAAAAAAAAAAAAGATCCTTGGGTGAAAACCTTTTTTAGGCTCCCAAGGCAGATGGTAGGGATGAAAACCTCATTGAGGCGCCCTGCTGTCTTTCAAAAAAGAAAAAAGGTTTGAAAAAGACCCTTGAGTGAAAACCTCTCTGAGGCGCTCAAGGCAGATGGTAAGGGTGAAAACCTCATGGAGGCACCCCTGCTGTCTTTCAAAAAAAGAAAAAAAAAAAACAGAGACAGCAAGTTCACAATGTGGCAATGCATGCAGGTTGCAGGTGTTCTATGAAGGAAAATAGGTCCCTCAACTCAAAGACAAGGGTCCTTATTATGCTACCAGGTGACCGCACCAGCACCCCCTCCGAAAACACTCATCCTCTCCAAGGTCTGGGCACGATTTGGTCACAGCTTAGTCTTCTAAAGGAAGCTACAGACTTTCTACAGGAAGTTCTGTATTTCTACAGGAAACTTCCTGTAGAAGTTTTGGACGGCCCAGAACTAATTGTGTGGGGAGATCTAACGACCGAGGTTCGGCATGGAGGCATGCAAGCTACTATTTTCTCCATCACACACTGTTGTCGCCTCCTTCTACCACCCCAGTTGCCATGCAATGAAATACCTGCACAGTCAAATCAGAACACTAAATTATCAGAGGAAGCGATTCTCAAATGGAAAAAAGATGTCGAGATGCCTTGCAATACTTATCACAGCTATCCAAGGGCCCTGCGATTGTGATCGTGATGCCACCGTCTTCACCGTTTAGCATGCACCCGAGGAGGAAAAACTGCTACAGGACATCCTACAGGAATCTCGTAGCAGTTCAGCCAGCTAGAGTGTACACCATTAAATCGCCTGCAACATGCAATAATAGAGCAGGCACATGCACCACCCGCAGCCAGGTAATAAGCATCGTAACCATCAGCAGCCTGTGAAAAGGAAGGACCTCTGGGCCTGTGTAAATAGCAGCAGCGAGCAAATCTAATCACCATTGTCCTGAAACCTGGAAAATCATGTCGCGGCCGCACAGGTAAGTGCCTCACCCTTCTTTCGTCGAATTACATGAATAATACTTTGAAATGTTTGCAAGTATGAAATGAACGGGTTGAGCAGTCGAATGGCCATTCAACCGGCCACGACAACCAGTCAGCTGGTCTAGTCGGGGTTGGAAAGTGGCGGTCGTGGCAAGCAAACTGGGTAATAGACACGTGAGAAGTGTCCAGTTGGGGGGAAGCGACGTTTTAACAGAAATGACGGCGGTGGATCTGCGGGGAATGATGCAACAGTCAGGGAAACTTGCAGTGGAATGAGTAGGTGACGTCGTCCAACGGTCCGGCAGGGGCAACTCACCCCCGCGCCACGAATTCCACCGGATTCAAATCTATCAGCTAGATCGCCACCCCACGCATTTATCATCATCTGTTTAGAAGTCGAGTGAGCGTCCGAATTTCTCTGAAGCTCGTTACTCCAAGTCTTCGACTTGTTCGAACGTCTGGTAGCGGCACAGAAGGCGCAGAACCACTGCAGTGATCTCCAGAACCCGTGCGCTGCTTCTACAGGAAAGCTACGCTACAGGAAGCTCACTGCCACGAGGAAAATTGGTCTCTTCACGTCAAAGGTGGCGAATTGGAAAAGGTAAGCCTGAACCTGTGCCTCCCATGCAATTGGTTTCGAGGGTGGCGGAGTCGACGTTCTCAAAAACGTAAAACTACAGTCTAATCATAAAAATTGCAAGTGTTGTCTTCCGTTTGCATGAATTGTCGTCGAAGTGTATGTAAGTTTTTCTACAGGATGTGATTTGTAATTAAGCCCTGTTAAGACTCATCTGGAGATAGTCTTCGCGAATTGTGTGCGTGGCAGAGGCGTAGTTCTACGCTCTGTCCCGAAAGGCTAGTTTTTGATACGCACCCGCCACCTCCAGCTACATAGCAAGTTTTCACCATGCCGGGTGGATTCATCAGAAAGGAACCGACCGACTCAAAGAAACTAAGGGAGAACCCTGAGGTGGTAGAGCTGTTCACTCATGCGCAATGGATGTCGTTCTGCGACAAATTGCAAGGATATGATGATGAGGTGGCAGAGGAGTTCTTGCGAGCTCTGAAGCCAAAATCAAAAACGCTGGCCACCGTCAATTTTAGGGGTTTGAGTCTCAGACTCACCCCACAGTTCATCAGCCGAGTCACCGAGCTCCCAATGGGGGTACCGTGGGACAAGGAGGAGAGGAAATTAGGCCAAAAGGCTAAAAAGGAGTTCTTCCCACCAGAGGAGCAATTCTCAGAGGATAAGAACGGGGTTCGCAGAACTAGCTTACTGCCACTTTGGAGCGAGGTCAGCCTCCAAATTATGAAATACATCACATGCGAAGGACGGTTTAGCATTGTGTATGGGTACCATTTCCAGCTACTCACTGAATTGAGACATCAGATGGACCTACCTGTAGAAAACAAACTAAGTATTCCCTACTTTCTACTGCAGTCTATGACACAATGTGCCACCAAGTTAAAAGAAGGCATGCCAGACCAGGTAGCCCACCATGGGCTCATTAAGCTCCTCGTGGAGGATGCACTCCACACATACAAAGTCCCTCTCTCGTGGGAAGCCTTCCGAAATCTGACTAAGGATGGCGATATAAAAATGTTGACCGAAGAGCTTGGTTCCTCCAGCAGTGAGGAGAAGGAGTCGGTACCCACAGAGAGGAAAGAAAAAGGCCAAAGACCCACAGCCAAAGCACCGAAGAAAGAGCAAAAGGAGAAACAAGAGAAAAAGGTTGCCAAAGAGAAGGATGACACACCCATGTTGACGCCCAGAGAGAAAAGGTTACAACGTAGGGTGGACAAGACTGAGCAGGTCCACGTCAGTAAAGGCACCTCGACAGCAGCCTCGACCAAGTCAAAAGGCAAAACACACTAAAACGGTGCCACCTATTTCTACAGGAAAACCAAAACCGGCTTCTATAGGAAGCCAGAAATCAGCTGATAAAGGGCCTTCTACAGGAAGCCCTGAGAAAGGAAAACCCAAGGGAAAGAGAGCCGACATTCTTGCAAGGGAGGCAGCAGCCGTACTGGGCGCCCTTAGTACACCTCCTAAGCCAAAGGAAAAGAGAAAGAGGGAGGCCCCTCTATATTTCAAAGCTAGGAGAAGTGTGAGAATCAAAACAGGCAAGCCACAACCTCTGTCCAGCAGCCCAATTACTATAGAGGATACCCCTACTTCGCCTAGAGAGAGGTCCCCCTCAAAGATATCAGTCACCTATGAGAGGGGGAGCCCGAAAAAAACTACTTGGAAAGAGAGGTTGGACCAGTTGGCTTCAAAAGCCCGGCTACAGGATGCTGAGGCCGCTCTACAGGAAACCTTGGCCCAGCTTAAGGAGACAGAGAGGATGGAAGGAGAGGCACCCTCATCACCACCGAGGGAAGACAAAGTAGAGCCACCAAGGGAAGAAGAAAAAGAGCACATTCCGGAGCCTAGCCCCCACCCAAGTTTAAGCTCATATTATAACTTCTTAGAGGCTGGAAAAATTATACCACAGAAATTCACTGTGCCACTTTTCTTTGCGTTGGAGGAAGAAAGGGTACGAACCCACACGTGGATGAAAATAGCTAAATGAAAAGGCGTGGTAGACATAGGCCCCTTGGAGGAACAACTCAAGGAGGCAAGGAAGGAATTAGCTATGGCTAAACACATGGCAAACTGCCAACGGGTGTTCCTACAGGAAGAGAATGAAAAACTTAGACTGCAGCTACAGGAGCTGAGGAGAGGAACGGGCACATCCTCAGGGGACATCACAGTAGAACAAAAAGGCAGAGAAGGACTGCAAGTCAGTCTTGTGGAGCCAACCTAACATCTACAGGAAAAAGAACGACAAGCACAAATTGAGATACAAGCGCTCAAACAACAGTTGCAGCAAAAAGAGGCACAATTGGCTTGCATGGCCAGTTGGGCCATGGATGCTATACAATGCAGACAGCCGGCCAAATCCTATGGCCTATACGTAAGAGACCAGTGGCTGCAATTTCAAATCAATGCATTAGCGCAAAGGGGTATCTCCCAACTCCAAGACCCGCAGAAGTTCACAGAATTATGCAATACCAGTTCATTAGAGGATAAGGCCAAACTATCGAAGTTTTATCTCCATAATTTGGCCCTTCCTAATGTGACTTCATGGGATCCAAACACAGTCTTAAGGGATATGCAGTTGATGGCATTTGCCTCATGGTTGAACCATGAAGACAAGAGAGCAGCAGAAGTCAAAGAGGTCATGAACCGAGAGCTGAATGAGCCATTACTAATTACAGCAGAGCCAGGGGATCCAACTGCATTAATATCGGCACACCAACACTTATCCACCGACCCTCAAGATTTATTGAAATATATGGATCAGCAGGCCCAGGCCATAGTGCATTTCGAGGATATGGAGAGACTGTTAGGGGACAACTGTGCTCAAGCTTGCACCCGCCGATGGAACACATTGGCCCACAGTCTAAAAATCAGGGAATATCACATTCCAACTCGAATGAGGGAAGCTCTAGTACGGGTGCCCCTCTATAAGAAATCCATGCAAAACCTCTAGGCCAGCTGGATTGGCCTCAAGCTAAGCCAACCTTTTGTTTAGTCAATTTAGTGTTCCTAAATTGATGTCATTAATTGTCAACCCGAGGCTCGTAAGCTGACGAAGTGAGGGCGTACTATATGTACTTAAGCAACTTTCTCAGAGCTTTTGTCGTTTGGGGGGTTTGTTTATGGATAACTTATCTTCCTAATGGTGGAGTGATGATTATAGACAGATGAGTGGAAGTGTGTGTGAAGGTGATTTCTAATTACTTGCTGAATTTGTAAAGGAAAAGAACTTGAAAGAAATGAATGAATTGAAATGACTTTGAAAGTAAATGACCACGTTCTAATGGCATTAGTCTCAATTCATATTGCTGCAAGTAAAAGAAACAAGAAAATCACTTCAAGGATTGATGATAATGGTTATCTCCCCCTAACTCCCTGCTTCTACCACTTAGTACTGCGTAAAACACGATTAGGGGGTAGCTGAAGACAAATCCAAGAATTGATAAAAACTCTAATTGACAAATTGTAACACTACTAAGCCTTTTCCATCATACTGCTTCCTGCATATGTGATTGTGTGTACCAAGTGGAAAAAGTATTAGTGCCACAAGCCAAGTCTACTCAAAAACAAGCTGCAATCAATTAATGTTTTGTTCTCTTAAAAGATAAGCCATTCATGATAAAGAGAGCATAAATTAGTTAGCATCCAACTTGCAAAACTAAGCTAAAAACTACTCTAGAAAATAGAATAAAAAGGCAGCATTATAAATTAGACAACTGCAACTACCATTAGATTTTTAAAGCAAACACAACACACTCAATCCCGGGTGAAAACCTGCAAAGAAGTAAATCTGATCAGTGAAAATAAAGGCTGCAGCAATAAAGAGGAATCAAGCTGTACATAACTTAAGGAAAGAAATTCTGTTTGTAAGATAAAGAAATTGCAGAAATATGAACATGAAAATACTTTACAAGGCTAATACGAACAAGGGCCCTCCATTCATATTATCCACAGAAAACTCAGATGCTCTTAAGACTTCAAAACAACATTTCCATTACTTTATATGCAGAGATACATAATCCAAAAGTGCTGGAACAGCTCTTATAAAAAACAGAGTTTGAAAACGTGCCAAAATTCTCACAAATACATACACAATAGCATCTAAAAAGTTCTTATCAGCGTACGCAGATGCAAGTATATATAGGCATCTGCAAGATGGCCTAATACGTAAACATAAAAACAGAAAATGAACTAACTGTCATGCGTATTAAAGGTGCAATTAACATGTCATAGGCTTCGTGGTCAAGCTGGAGGTCCGGGTCCACTTCAGGTGACTTTTTGGGACTTGGTTCATAATCAAATTCAGATCCAGGTTCATGCTCAAGTTCATGTTCAAGCGGGCTTTCCTCACGTGGAGGAGTAGTCTCGATGTGCTCAACGTGTGGAGGACTTGTAGCACCTTTTTGAGGTGAACTTAAGTCAATGAAGAATGACTGTTTACCCTTTGTGGCCCCTACTTTCTTATTTTGTAATCTGCTGCTTCTTCTTACAGAGGTACTCTGTGTTTCTTTTGGTGCTTTCTGCTGTTTTTCTTTTGGTACTTTTTGCTTCTGTTTTTCCTCTTTTTTAGAGAGAGCAGTTTTATGAAGTTTGGCCATCCTTTGAGCTAGGGGTTGAGTGTCTTCCTCACTAATATCCTCAGGAGTGAGGGGAGTTTCTTGGACTACAAATTTACCCTTATCTTGCTTACACTTCTTCTTCCTTTCTTTCATTTTCTGAGCAATTTCTTGAGCAAGTTCTGAGAGGGTTTTAGAGATAATTCCTTGGGCAGTTTGGTTATCATCTTCAGTAAATCCAGGATCAATATCCTGTTCAGAATGCTGTATATCAGTTTCCCCATCAAACTGGTCTTGAACTGTTTCCTCTTGGGCAGTTGTTTCAGGCATAGTAGTATCAGGAGCAGTGGTTTCTGTTTGGGCAGTGGTTTCCTGGTTAACCCCCTCTCCTCTTCTTCTTCTACTCCTTTTTGGCACTTGAGGGGATCCTCCAGAAGTTTCTCCTAACTCTTGAAAATGGTTCCTTATGAGAAACCTCTCCCATGAATCTCTTTTTGATTTTAATTGTTCCTCTACCAGTAATTTCACAAGACCGTGATGACATAAATGTGCTTCAACATTTCTAGGGTTCTTTTGGACCATTGCACACATTTTCTTAAGACTTGAAAATATAAAGTAAGGGAGATTTATGTCATCACCTAGAAAATGCATCATAACCTTTGCATGATAAACATATAAGACCCCAAATCTTCCTTCACAAGTGAAAAATTTCTGCACTAACAAGAGTAAAGTGGTCCACTCTTCTTTAACATAAGAAACTGGAATCCTTTGGTAAATATACTTGTGTCCATACCTGGGTTTTTCAAAATTCGTTTCCACTGCTGATCTTGGACTGCCCGGTTCTTGAACCATCTTTCTCCGGTCTGTGGAAGTGAGGTAGCTTGAGCTATGCTGCTTTCATTGACTGTGAATTGTAAGTCTCCTATCTCCACATGACCATCTTTTTCTCTGAAAGACCTTGCAAAGGCCTTTGTCACCTCCTTATGGTAGTCTTTGAACTTTTGTACGCATTGTAACCAATTTGCCTTTTGTAATGCCTCCTTGACCTGAGGATAACCCTCCAAAAACTTTGAACCTTCCGGTTCTGCCCTCAAGAGCTTCCCCATTTGCTTTTACGGCTCTGTTCTATTTGAAACACGGCTTCAAAACGGCTTCACACAGTCAATTCACGACTTTGGTTTCAGAACACAGCTTCAACAAGGGTTTTACACAGTAAATTCACAACTCTGTTCTGGAACACGGCTTCAACAAGGGTATTACACAGTGAATTCACGGCTCTATTTTGGAGCTCGGCTTTAAAATGGCCTTACACAGTGAATATACGGCCTCAACACAGGGGATTATGGGTTCAACTTTGAATATGGCCGTAATAGACCCCACTGGTGATTAGAATTAGCGGAGAAGGGAAAAAAAACAGAGGATAGTGAATGGCAGCGTAGATGGAATGAAACATGTGAGTGGAAATGGGAGTGAAATGATATGAGCGTAAGAGGGTAGAAAGGTTGATGAATGAACAACGACTATGTCCTTAGATCTCGGCTTCGAAATTACACTTGGCTGCGTGAGTTAATGTCGTGGAGATGTAGTACATTAGGTTACGTCACCTAAGTACGAGATCTAAATGGAGGAAGCAGCCGGGAGTGAGATTTAAAATCATGGTAATCAAGGACTGATAGTCGTGGATGATACGTGGATATATGGTCTCATGGCTAGTAATCATTACACTTAGTGACACGAAACATGACTTAAAAACTTCGCATAATGGAATAACTGTAAGCTTAGGATTTGAAACATACCTTAGATTCCCGTTTAGATTTGCCTTTGATGACTTGCCACTTAACCCTTATTGATTTTTGCATGACTATTTTCCATTTTGTTATTAATGACTACTGAGCTGCAAAGAAATTTCAAACAGACTGTGGTTTTTATTTGTGCAGGTATAGAGAGCTGCAGAATCATTAGATGGCTGCAGAATCCTCAGATGGCTACGGAATCTGCAGCAGTAGCCTCCAACTGCACAAAAACAATTTTAGTTGTAAAAAAAAAATGACTTTATTGATGAGATGGAGTGTAGTGGGTGGATGGATGAATGAAAACAAATGAGGTTGAGTAGAAAATGGATGAAATGGTGGTAATGATGAAATGAAATGAAAATAAGGGAAGAAGGAGATTTTTTTTTTTGGAAAACATGAGGTGTCAGGTGACCCTGATTTTCACCTCAGGTTTTCTGTATGAGATTGCCAATCAGAGATTGGTTTTCAGGCTCATACATTTATTCTCTCTTTTTTTTTTTCTCTCTTTTTTTTTTTTTTTTTCTTTTTTTTTTTTTTTTTTTTTCAAAAACCAAAGCTTTAGGCTGATGGAGGAGAAGAACCCTTCTCCACCAGCCTGATTGCAGAATCTTCTTTGAATAATTTGACAAACTCTTCTTTTGAGAATGGCTTCTGGTAGATTTTCAATCGGTGGCCATTCACAATAAGAGGAGTATGAAATTCATCGATAGTTTTTACTCGAACTGCTCCATTGTCAAAGACTTCATCAATCTCATATGGCCCAAGCCAATGAGTTTGAAATTTTCCTTTGAAGTCTTTGAATTTTGAATCAAACAATAGAGCCCAATCTCCTCTATGAAACTTTCTTTCTTTGATATGACGATCATGCCATTTAGATCTTTGGTGCTGAACTAGATCGGTCCTTAGAATTGCATCTTGTCTCATTTCATCTAGCTCATTTAGCTGGTCCATTCTGTGTCTTTGAGCTTCTGAGAGGCTCATTCCCAATTGGACTGCCATCTTGAAGGTCTTGATTTGGAACTCAATAGGAAGCAGGACTTCCTTCCCATAAACAAGTTCATAGGGAGAATGTCCCGTTGTGTTCTTCCATGTGGTTCTATAGGCCCATAAGGCTTCAGGGAGCCTTTCCGCCCAATCTCTTCTATGAAGATGAACAGTCTTGGTGATAATTCCTTCAAGAACTTTATTGGTAGATTCCACTTGACCATTGGATTGCGGATGGTAGGGAGTGGATGTTCTGTGCTTAATCTTATATTCCTCCATCAGCTTCTCCATCAAATTAGATGTAAACTGGCTGCCTTGATCTGTCACAATTTCCCTTGGGACACCAAAACGAGTGAAGATATCCTCAAAAAGAAATTGAACAACTGAATTTTCAGTGGCAGAAGGCAATGCTTTTGCTTCTACCCACTTAGTAACATAGTCAGTACAAACCAGTATATATTTCTTTTGCTTTGATGGAGGATTAATTGGTCCAACAAAATCTAGAGCCCATTTCTCAAAGGGTTCGATGCATACCTGAGGCTGTAGAGGCATTTCATTTGAAGGAGTTGGTTTCCCAACTCTTTGGCAGCTGTCACACCTTTTAACATACTGCTTTGCATCTTTAAAGAGAGAAGGCCAATAATATCCTAGAGAAAGGATTTTATAGGCTGTCCTCTTTTCAGCAAAGTGCCCGCCGCAAGGTTCATCATGACATGCCTTAAGAATGTCAGGTATTTCATCTTCCCGAACACACCTTCTGATTATAAAATCTGGCCCTGTTTTGAACAATTCATTAGAAATCCAAGCATAATGTGAACTTTCCTGAATGATTTTCCTTTTCTCATTAGGAAATAAGTGTAGAGGAAGTTTCCCTGTAACAAGATAATTAGCCATATCTGCATACCAAGGAGTTTTGGTAGTTACTGCAAACAAGTATTCATCTGGAAACTTATCTTCTACTGGAGATTCCTCATTAGTGTTTTGGATTCTAGACAAGAAATCAGCTACTGTGTTTTGTTTTCCAGGTCTATCTAACACAGTAATGTTGAATTCTTGTAAGATTAAAAGCCATCTTGTAACTCTACCATTAGTGACAGGTTTGTTCATTAAATATCTTATGGCAGAGTGATCAGTATGGACGTCGGGACGAAGGTTTCATAGCCGGTTATGTAATGTCGAAACTTGTTAATTGCATGTACCACCGCTAAGAACTCTTTTTCTGTAACAGTATAATTTAACTCAGTAGGAGTCAAATTCTTACTTGTGTAATAAATGGCATAAGGGATCAAATCCTTTTGTCCCAAAACAGCTCCTAGAGCTGTATCTGAAGCATCAGTAGAGATGTGGAAAGGGAGTTTCCAATTTGACCCCCTTAAGATGGGTGCTTCAGATATTCTAGACTTTAAAGCTTCAAAGGCAGATTGACACTCAGGATCCCATTTAAACTCACAGTATTTGGTAAGCAATTTAAAAAGAGGAGATGCTATCCTAGTGAAGTTTTCAATAAATCTTCTGTAATACCTAGTAAACCCAAGAAAACTTCTAACATCCTTCTGGCAATTTGGAACAGGTAACTTAGAGATGACTTCAACTTTGGATTTATCGACCTTAATTCCATCTCCTGAAATATGATGTCCTAAAACAATCCCCTCAGTAAACATCATAAAACACTTTTCATGACTTAAAGAAAGATTTGTTTCCTTACATCTTACCAGTACTTTTTCCAAATTTTCCAAAGCTTCTTCAAATGTATTACCATAAACTGTGAAATCGTCCATGTATACCTCTACACAATCATGAATCAGATCTGAAAAGATTCTTAATACAGCCCTTTGAAATGTAGCAGGTGCATTGCACAATCCAAAAGGGAGTACTCGGTAGGCAAAAGTTCCCCAAGGACAAGTAAATGTGGTTTTGTCTTGATCTTCAGGTGCTACCTGAATTTGATTGTACCCACTAAAACCATCCAAGAATGAGAAATACTTTTTACCTGCTAAAGTGTCTAGTACCTGATCAATAAAAGGTAAAGGGAAATGATCCTTTAATGTTGCCTTGTTCAATTCTCGATAATAAATGCAAACTCTCCATTTACCATTCTTTTTGGGCACTATAACCAAAGGAGAAACCCATTGGCTATCTGAAATAGGGTAGATGAAGTTTACCTTGAGCAATTTCTGCAGTTCTTCTTTCACGATTTCCCTAAGGTTTGGATTCATCCTTCTTTGTGGTTGCCTAATAGGTCTGCTATTCTCTTCAATGTAGATGTGATGAATACAAGTCTTAGGATTGATTCCTTTCATGTCAGTGTATTCCCATGCAAAGGCAGTGGAATGTTTTTGCAACAGTTTAGTTAATTCTTCTTGTTGTGGTCTTCCCAAGTTTTTGTTAATGTTTAAAGTTTTTCCTGGGAAGATTTCAACTGTAGAACTACCAAACTCTTCCATTGAGAAGAGAGACATTTGTCTAGAGGAGAGACATTCAATGTCTGCATCTATCTGAAAATGTTCAGAGTCATATTCTAAAGATACTTCAAAATTTTCTAATGTATTTAGAATTTGACTGTCTTCACTAATCTCAGAGATGGTTAGAACTGGTTGTATAGTATCTTCATCCTCTACCCATTCGTCTTCTCCTATTTCTGTTATAGCTTTTGCTGGGGGATACAAGTTAAACTTCTTGGTGGAGTTACCATCTGATATATACATGTCTCCAGACCTACAGCTTATGAAAGCATCAGCTGTGGCCAGCCAAGGTCTTCCTAAAATGAGAGGATGTCCCCCTAGATTGTTCTTGGGAGTTAAAATCATAAAATCAACAGGATATTCCCAAGAATCTAGAGAGACTGGAATATCTTCCAATACACCATCAGGTTTAATGATTGATCTGTCTGCAAGCTGCAGTAAAGTTGGTGTAAAGAGAAGGTTAGGAAGTTTTAACTGATCCATGGTCTGTCTACTCATGATGTTGATCGCGGCCCCTAAGTCAATCAGAGTATTTGGGATTTCAACCCCATTAATATGAGTTTTGACAATAGGGCTACCGGGATCTACATACTTTTGCATGGTAATCTTACCCATCATTATGTCTGCAATTTTTCCAACTATATGTATTCTTTTAGTATCTCTGGTTCTTTTTACTGTTTTCTTCAAACTCAACTCCTTTATTGTCTTCGCTAGAATGGGAATTTCCTTAATGACCTGTAACAAGGGGATATTGATACATACATTTTTCAATTCATCTAGGAAGTTATAGTCAGGCACCCATATCTGCTTTTCCACCCCTTTATCAATTTGCAATCTTTCTGGAAAGGGAGGTGTAGATGTAGGTGTAGGTTGCTCAACTAGGGGAGTTGTAGAGATTGATTCTTTTTCTTTTTCTTTTTGGATATTTTGGGTTTGAAGTGATACTTCAGAACCTTTATTGGCTTTGAGAGATTCATCCTCATAAATGCTTGGTTGTTGAATACTTGTAGAAGGTTGATCTAGGATTCTACCCGATCTAAGTTGTACTTCATTAAGAGGGACAACCATGTAGCTAGGGAATGGTTGACCTTCCATCATGTAAGCATTTTGAGGGTTCCTATTATTTGGGTTTGGTAATGGATGAGAGGGAAGTTGATTTGATTTCTGCTGGGATTGAAGAGCTAATTGAGAATTTTGATTTTGTGGAGGAGGTTGTTGTTGCTGAGGGTATGGCAATGATAATTGTTGACCTTGGTTTGGAAGTTGGAGAGCTTGCTGATTCTGAAATGATGGAGGATATTGATCGAATTGTGCAAATCTCCCATATGGATTTTGCATGCTTTGCATCCATGCTTGGAAAGCATTTTGAGGTTGAGGCCAAGGTTGTTGCCAAGGATTCCAACTTGGTTGGGATTGAGAATTCATAGAGTTGTTAAACCCTTGATTCTGTTGTCCTTGCCAAGGTCTCCTTGCAATAAAACAAAGAGATTCAAGTGTATCTGGATCCTCTTGAAAGACTGCTTTGAGGCCAGGAATTGAAGGACAATCCTTGGTCTCATGAGCTTCTGAGCAAATTACACATGTTTCTACAATGTGTGCATCTAAGGGACATTCCCTTAAAGCATGTTTCTTCCTACATTTCGGGCAAAAGATAGCCAAAGCCTCAGCTTCTGCTTTTTGTTTATTCTGAATCTTAAGGGTATCAAGTTGTTCACTAAGACTCCCTAAGATGTCAGTTTTAAATTCATCAAGCATACTGCCGATTTCAGCCCTACTCATTGATCCTGTTGCAGATTTATTCGCCCTAAGGAGACAAGGATCTCTAGGCCCTTTTTGAGTTTTTGATTTGCCCTTTGAGAGATGGATACAAAGTTCTGCTATGTCATTAAGAGAAAGTTGAGAAATATCCCCTTTCCCCATCATGTTTAAGATGTCTATCCATTCATCCCTGATGGCTTTTAACAAGAGGGCTTTTAAGGTCTCTTCATCCAAGGTATTCATTTTTGCTCTTTTCAAGTTATATTGAAATCTTTCAAGCAAATCTTCTAGACTCTCATCTTCTTTTTGTATCATTTTAAAAACCTCGTCCTTGTGATTAGTAGGCATGCAATAGTCTAAATACCTATCCAAAAATGTCTGTTTCATCTCATCCCAAGTCCTAATGGATTGAGTGAGTAACCCCATGAACCATTTCAAGGCTTGATCCTTCAATGTTGAAGGGAATAACTTGAGTTTCTGAGAGTCCTCTAGGTAGTCATAAGTTCGACACACCACTTCGAACTCAAATAAGAATGTTTCAGGGTCCTCATTCCTTAACCCATGGAAATTAGGGAGGACAGATGGTGATATGTTTTTCATAGTGGCTCGGGAATCCTCATCAACAATGGGAAACCCAAATGAATTATCCCCATTTCTATTTCCCCCTCCAATGGGACCTCTTCCTCCATTATTGTTATTGTTATTTCCTCCTCCTCCTCTACCTCTACCTCTGCCTCTACCTCCTCCTTCTTCCTCTGCCATGATGATTCTCCTAGGGATTTCAAAATATTCTGGTTCCTCCACAAAAGGTGAATGAGAAGAGATTTCTCCTTCTTCTTCAGATGATTCCAATTCCTCAATTACAATTGGTCTTTCTGTAGGAGAAAGAGAAGAGTCTCTTCCTGGTTCAAACTCAATAGAAGGTGTAGGAGAATCAACTCTTGGCTCTTGAATTTCAGGAATTCTAGGACTAGGAGTTTCGGTTGGGGATAAGGGAGGTGTCTCTGGTCTATCCCTTGAAGCAGATGGACTTGTAAAAATTGAACTTCGAGCTCTAGCTAAAAATCGTCCTCTAGAATCTCTAGCTCTATGCATGTCATTTTTATTTTTTCTTCAAGTCAAGTTAATAGTTCTTTTTCTGATCTTCCAGTTCACTTCTAGGTGCAAGAAGAGAGCATACTCAAGAAACTACTAAATCAATAACTTTCTCCTTTCTGATCCTCCAGATCACTTTAAAGTGCAAGAGGAGAGCATACTTGGATAGGCTATTAACTTCTTTCCTTGAAAATTTTTTTTTATGTTTTTTTTTTTCTCTAAGTATGGCTACTTAATTTCACTTCCCCGGCAACGGCGCCAAAATGTTTAGTCAATTTAGTGTTCCTAAATTGATGTCATTAATTGTCAACCCGGGGCTCGTAAGCTGACGAAGTGAGGGTGTAGTATATGTACTTAAGCAACTTTCTCAGAGCTTTTGTCATTTGGGGGGTTTGTTTATGGTTAACTTATCTTCCTAATGGTGGAGTGATGATTATAGACAGATGAGTGGAAGTGTGTGTGAAGGTGATTTCTAATTACTTGCTGAATTTGTAAAGGAAAAGAACTTGAAAGAAATGAATGAATTGAAATGACTTTGAAAGTAAATGACCACGTTCTAATGGCATTAGTCTCAATTCATATTGCTGCAAGTAAAAGAAACAAGAAAATCACTTCAAGGATTGATGATAATGGTTATCTCCCCCTAACTCCCTGCTTCTACCACTTAGTACTGCGTAAAACACGATTAGGGGGTAGCTGAAGACAAATCCAAGAATTGATAAAAACTCTAATTGACAAATTGTAACACTACTAAGCCTTTTCCATCATACTGCTTCCTGCATATGTGATTGTGTGTACCAAGTGGAAAAAGTATTAGTGCCACAAGCCAAGTCTACTAAAAAACAAGCTGCAATCAATTAATGTTTTGTTCTCTTAAAAGATAAGCCATTCATGATAAAGAGAGCATAAATTAGTTAGCATCCAACTTGCAAAACTAAGCTAAAAACTACTCTAGAAAATAGAATAAAAGGGCAGCATTATAAATTAGACAACTGCAACTACCATTAGATTTTTAAAGCAAACACAACACACTCAATCCCGGGTGAAAACCTGCAAAGAAGTAAATCTGATCGGTGAAAATAAAGGCTACAGAAATAAAGAGGAATCAAGCTGTACATAACGTAAGGAAAGAAATTCTGTTTGTAAGATAAAGAAATTGCAGAAATATGAACATGAAAATACTTTACAAGGCTAATACGAACAGGGGCCCTCCATTCATATTATCCACAGAAAACTCAGATGCTCTTAAGACTTCAAAACAACGTTTCCATTACTTTATATGCAGAGATACATAATCCAAAAGTGCTGGAACAACTCTTATAAAAAACAGAGTTTGAAAACGTGCCAAAATTCTCACAAATACATACACAATAGCATCTAAAAAGTTCTTATCAGCGTACGCAGACGCAAGTATATATAGGCATCTGCAAGATGGCCTAATACGTAAACATAAAAACAGAAAATGAACTAACTCTCATGCGTATTAAAGGTGCAATTAACACATCATAGGCTTTGTGGTCAAGCTGGAGGTGCTGGTCGATATGGGCAATGAATCTAACATTAGATCATGTCCCCCACGGCTTTCAAAACATGGACAGGTCACCTTTTCCACCGACGTGATCAAACAGCTTACGTATCCACGTTTAGCTGCCTTTATTTGACCGAAACTTGACCCCCTTTGACCGGAGGTACAAATGACGTGGCCGGCTGAACTGATGGCATAGGAGCCTCGAGCACGTATATTCCAACATGCCCACGTGGCTCATTCTGCAAAATGGCACGTGGAACTTTGAAATCAACAAAATAGCTGCGGGATCATCAGATGGCTGCGGAATCAGCAGATGGCTGCGGAATCAGCAGAAAGCTGCGGAATACCTGCAAGTATGTCAAAAACTAAACAAAACAATTACCCATTAGCAAAGCTCACTTGATCATGTTTAATGACAACTAATGTAATGATCTGGGTGGAAAATGAGGCAAAAGAAAGAGGAAAGTGATGAAAGAAATAGGTAATGATGGATGATAAGGTGTAAAGTAGGGACTCTACACCTTTGTTGTTAGGATTGATGGAAGGCAGCACAGAAAAAGATGAGCATGAACAGTGGGAAGAGGTGGAAAGAAAGGCTGGGTTCCATATCAGTGAGGAGGACACTACTGCAGAGGTCTAGGATGTGAGGGTGGCAGTGAAGGCAATGAAGGACGAGGAGATGGATTAGTTTCTCAAGGATGAGCAATCATTTTAGCTGGGGGGTGATGATGAGCCCCAAATTTGGTAACATTTTGGGCTCATTTGGCCTAACTATCCTTGCTCAACCCTTCATTTTTCATAACTTATGCATCATTTTTTAGTATATTTATGTCATTTGTACGAATGAGGGCAGTCACTATTCCTAGGTGGCTAACACGTGCTTATTTCAGGTTTTTTGACATTTAATGGAGCAAAACCACGCAGATGAGGGCTAGGAGACAGCCAAGATGGGATTGAGATTTTTTAGGAAGGTTGTCCACAGCATTGAATGGCCTTACTCGTGATCTTCACCCCCAAGTCCGAGCTCCAACAACCACCACCACCGAGTTAGAAGGCAGCAAAACGGATTTTGAGGAAGCAACAGATCACTCTTAGTTTGGTTAGCCAAGCCCCACTGATTTAGGAGGCCAGCTTGGGGCCTCAAGATGTATAAATGATAGGGCTGTAGCCTTCGCAGAGGACTTTTGAAACCTTGTTGCACATTTTGAACTACGAGCTGATAGCTCTGTTTTGCTCTTTTGTAAGCCATTAGTGGCATATTATTTGACTTATGATTGTTATCTTTTAATGGAAAGCAGGCAGATTTGAGTTCAGATCTGAGTTCTTAAAGGAGCCATAGCTCTCAGGGTTGGGCCCAACCTGAGAGCCTAAGGCCTCCTTCCTTTGTATTGTTATCTTTCTTTCAGCATTGTATTTCTTTTCCTTTACATGCATTTGGAAACGCAATTTTCTAAGTTGAATTTCTTGGTGTGGTTAAGTAGGTTAGTTTTATGACACAGAGTTTCTTCAGTAGTTTAGAATAGAGTAAGGAGATTGGAGTTAATAAGAGTTCCAAAAAGGGTTGATTGCACACTCATTTTCACCTTTGTTTAGGGACTGGAATTGCAGACAGTGCCGCCCACCAAAAACATTGTTTTACATGTTCATGCAATCTTTGATGCAATATTTTCGTTTGTAGAAGTGTCCATGCGTTCAAATCTTGTGGAATGATTCTTTGCTTCAGTACCATGCATGATTTTCCTCAGAAATAACGTTGTTGTTCTTTGGTTTTATTAAAACGGTTAGAATAGGTTGATGAAATTTCGGTTATGTGCAGGACATGGATGATTTGTTTAGTTTACACTGTGCAGTACTACTCCCTCACTCCCTTATCCTTCTAAGCCGTTCCTAGGCCAACTACTCATTTCCCAAGTAGACCCCTTGTCTCCCAACTCTTCTATTACCCACGTTATTCTACCTTTTCGGCCTTCCATTCCCTCTACCCTCCTTTAGACAAACCAACTTAGCACACCCCCTCTTCATCTCATCTCTCCATCCCTAAGTCATTACAAACCCCTCTCCTACCTCCCTATCCATCCACGCAGCCTCTTCCACTCATCCATCACCCAAAAATCCGATTGTAGAACATCCTGTAGGAATTACTGAACTTCCTGTAGAAATTCTGGACATCCTGTAGAACCCCTGTAGACTTCCTGTAGAAGCTCATAAACACGGTTGCTTGGCATCCAAACTTTGTGAAACTCTCTGAAAGGATGTTAGGGACTCTTTAGACCCTCTCTGAGCCTTCCTGACCTCTTCCAAGCATTCCTGCCCTTGATCTATCCCTGCACAGTAAAAACCCAGTTAGAAGCACATGCATAATAATTCCAACGACTTGAACAAAAATACAAAAATATGTTTTCCTCAGATCAAAGTAGTCTAGACACATGCATCTCACCTTCCTAGAAGTAATGGCATCTCTTTCAGTAGTTTGCATTCCCACCTTTGCATCAGTAGGATTAGCTGGTAGAATTAGGGTTTGCTAGGGTTTGCGTTCCTTGTTGGCTTTCAGTTCTTTCTGCAAGTAGGTTAATTTCCTTTGAGTTAGCTTTCATTCATCAGTTAAGAAGCTTCTTCTAAGAGCTCATAGAAGTTGGCTTGAGCCCCTAGCGGACTTGTGCCAGCTGACCAAGTGACAGCTGCGACAAGAGCTAGTACTTGTGCATACAACATCGTCGCTTCCAAGTTTGTTACGAACTACCGGGTTGATAAAATTAGAGAAGGAAGCTCCAGGAGTTGTAGCATTATTGCTACAATACTAGAGCCCACCATGAATCACAAACTTCAGCTTCTCCCTTCTTGTATATTGTTCTTCCTTGATCACCTGTGCTCCCACACCATGTAGAAATTCCCTTTGTAGATCACCTGGTAATGTAATGTACTAAAGAAAAACACTTGATCTACTTCTACAATCAATTTAGCGGAAGCTTAATTGAACATGAGCAACATCAATAAGAACTCATATAACTGATAAGAAGGAATCAATCACACATAACACAGAAGAATTTACCCAGGGAAAGCCTCAGCCTAAAACCCCAACTCTATATTATCATACAAGTGGAAATATAGCCAGTATTACAAAAAGAATCAACTCGAAAGCTATCCTGCTCTCTCTATAATACCTTTGTTGCTCATAGACAGTAAAAGGCTTTTATCTAACCTCTAGTCTGCCCTCCAAGCCTCCTATTTCTTTGCGCAATTTTGATTGGGGCCCAGTGCAACAACTTGTGAGAATTGGCCACTTCACACTCACTAACCTCTGATTGAACTACGCAGTCCTGAAGGAGATAAATCCTCGTCATGGATGAGCTTCCTTTATAGGAAAAATATTCATCCAACTGATAGTACATTTTCCCTTCTCTGATCTCAACTGGGTCTCTGTTTGAACTTACATGCATGAGTTATTCACGAGAGAATCTTCAGTTATATGAAGTACAAAAATTATATGCTAGCAATCATTAACTCACTGAACTTACTTAGTTTAAACAAATTGTTTAAATCAAATATAGCTAGACTTGACTCAGTTAACTGAGCCAACTAATTACTACTCAAATTAGAACTCATCCTTATCTCTTTAGCTAATGGATAAATTCCTCAATCAATAGATAAACTGTTGCATGTCCTCACATAGACTTCATGTTTGATTTTTCACAACTAATTAACTCATGGAGAATTAATTAATTTATTTTCAAACAGCTGCTAAGACCAAATTCGAATTTTACTTCCTATTTTTAGTCCAGGGAATAACTAAAATAGGAAGCTATCCTGAACAGCTAAAAATATCACTTCTATTTTTAGCACTTCCATTTATCATTCCATGTTGCCCAATCCAGAACTAGTACCCAAACTACTATTTATAGCAGTGCTATTTTTAGCACTTCTATTTTTAGCATTTCTTGTTGCTATTTTCAACAAAAACTAACACATCTACCGTTTATTTTCCATACCCAATATGGTTAGTGCTCTTTCTTACCACCATAATACATCTTTCCACTACAGTGTCTCTCTAAAAATGATGTCACTCTTTTCAACTCAAATTTCCTTTTGTTCCATTCATGCTTTTACAGTCACATTTCTCAATATTTAGTTATACATAGCGCATGTTGCCATAAAATGGTTATATATCTTTTCCCACCAACTTCTTACATGCATTCATTTCATTAGTTAAAGAATGATTGCATGTGTAATAGCAAAATGACCCAGGCATGTGGAAATTTTCCCTTAGTCCTTGCTTGACCCCCTCTCTTATGGGATCATATCCCTAAGACATTATTCTCCCTCTTATATTATAACCATCAATGTATTTTCATTAAATCAATGTGTGTATAAATTATAATTCTAGGCTCTATAGCCTTTATTTAGTATATTCTTTTTGGTTGAAATCATATCGTTTCACTACCCTAAATCATATCATCATAATTACAATGTGATTTATTGGAATTAAAACTTGGATATTACATTCCCTCACTATGTTACCAATTTAACTCGAACTATGACTTCAAACTAGGATGCTAGCCCTCAAAACCTATGTTTTTGCTTTAAAAAAATGAAATAAACCCCTAAATCAAAAAGTGGTACCACCAATAACACCCTTTGTTACAATTAAAATTACAACATTTTTCAATCAAGGCATTCAAAATCAATATTATTATTAAGGAAAACCTTAAAAATTAACATCTAAATCAAAAAATGGTTCAACAAAGAGTAATAGATTTTTTTTTGTAAGGTTTAAATTAAAGCTCATTCGAAATCGTATCCTTAACAACTAGTACCATTGCAACTTGCTGAATTTTTGTAGCTATGGTCGGTCTTCATAATTGATATTTTAGCCCCTCCAAATATATCTAATACATGTTCTTCATGTCAGCTTCAAAAAGAGGGAATATTGAATTTTCAAATATTGAGTTTTTGCCTTTAAATATAAGTTCAACTTCTAGTCAACTCCAGTGAAGGGTGTAACAACCCTGGTGAAAATTCCATGTAATAAAGTTAATAAAGAAAAAAATAAGACCACAGGTAAGGGACACGTATTCCAAGCTGAATGTTGGGCAAAGATATCCTAGTGGGCATCACTGGATGTGTTTATGGCTAAAGGAAATTAGCAAAGGCAAGGAAAAGGTTTTGGCACATTTATTTATGAAAATAAAGGAAATCAGGAGAAAAGTAAGGTGAAAGGTCACAGGGTGCGTGCGAGGAGGAAAATGAAGGAAAATAATGGAAAATGAAGAAAATAGAGGCCTCATTAACAAAAAGGCTTATGAGAATCAGTTGGTAAATTTTTGTCAGTTCAGTTTTGGAGCTCTCTCATTATTCTCTCTCTCTCTCTTTCTCACTCTTGGACACTTGGAGTTTTCTTGGAGCACTCTAGCTTTGGAGCAAGGAAGGAAAAGAAAGCAAAGGGGAAGGAAGGAAGAGTAGGATTAAGAAACTTGTGTTTTTATCCGCTTTAAAGTTGTCTACGGAGTGCTGTGTTTTTCTCTGTTGAACGTTCTCTACGTAGTGCTAACCATTGTATGTGCTCGACACTAGAGGATTTCGATGAAATGTGAATAGATCAGCCTTGATGTTTTCCATGTTATGTTAATATCTAGCAGGTCACATTGATGTATGGTTTTCACTGCAACTTATCTAATTTTTTTCTTCTGGCTTTGGAGGTCTACTCAGCACTGGACGAGTTTGACGCCGAGGAGTTCGGCACACTGTGAATGACTCAAGTCAGGTTGATGTTTACTAGGTTGATGCTTTGCAAGTTACATTGATGTCTAGAAAGTCACATTGATGTATACTTTTCTTTGCAACTTGTTTAATTTTTTTTTGTTTTTGCAAGTCTGATCAGTGCTAGAGAAGCTCGACGTTGGAGGATTTTGACATCGAGGAGTTCGACGTTAACTGGATGTAGGAATTTTGACTTCTTTCCCCATCTAATCAATCCATCATGATTGCCAAAATAAGTCTCTGTAAACAATAACCATCTTCTGTTAAAGAATGTTCATATTAATGTAACAAAAACTCTGCATATTAATATATATAATGTTTATATATCAATATTTTCATGAATATATATATATAACCTTCTGTTTATGAAAACTCCAAACCGTTAAAAATTGTTCATTAAGTTCATATTAATGCAACAGAAATTGTTCATATTAATTCCCTAGAGAAATGGTTCATATTAATATATATTATGTTCATATTAATATATATATATATATATAGATAATGCTTATATATTAATGTTTTCATAAACATAATTATATATAAACAAGAACCATAAAAAACTGATAAACAAAACCATACCGAAAACTCTAAATGTATTAAGGTTACGAAGAAAGGGGATGGCCTGTAGTACTTAGACATTACATTGAATACACAAATAATTCAAATAATAGCGAATCAGTTTTGAAAAACTGATTTATCTCCTATTGCAACACAATTTCTATAAAAAGTGTGCTCGAACTAATCAAGAAATAATGACAGTTGTTAGTATTTACAACCAAAAAAATATGTATCAGACATATGAACAAGTTAATGTACAAACATAGGATAAGATAAGACTTGCATTACACTCCATGAGAAACAAGAAATGTTAAGAGAGAGAAATCAAGAAAAGTTTAATTATAAAGTTCAATTGGTAAAGTTGCTTCCATTTTTTTAAATTGCTCTTACGAACTAGAGTGAATTAGATTTTATATTCTAGCTTTTTTATATTTACAAATATTGTCAATTAGTTTTCCTTTCAATGTTAAAATTATAAATACATTCTTTTAAGAAAAAATATTTTTATTTAAATTAGTGAAAAAGTCTTGGCATCAACTTTAATATGAGTGGAAGAACTCGTGATTTATCTTAAGCCTCTGAGTGGAAGAACTATATGTAGGTTGCATCATGCTACTCCAAATTATTATAAATCATAAGATTTGTTTCTGATTGATTTCAACTCTATTGTCAATCCGATTCAATTTAATATTATATATATTCACCTCTTTTCCCCTATTTTAATATATTTATTTAAGTGATAATCCATAATAACTCTCCAATTCACGCGGTCGCCTTATTCACTTGTCCTATCCATGAATAACATCCAATATGTAGAACCTTGGTTGTTGTTTTAATCCATGGTTTTAGGCAAGCAAGCCAACGATCTTATGCATATCAAAACTGTAATGGCTTTTTACCTTAATAATGAAGATAAATATAAGAATTATGGATGTCGGTGTACATAGTGGCATGATCAAGAATCAACCCTTATTGCCTCACAGAAAAGCATTGAATAACTTATATGGAAGATGAAAATTGTAATGTTTTTTTTTTATCTTAATATCGAGGATAAATATAGGATTTACGGATTTGAGTGTACTTCGTGACATGATAAAAAATCAACCCTTATTGCCTCATAGAAAGACATTGAATGACTAATATAGAAGATGAAAGCCCTTACAAATTAGTTGTTTATTGATTTGAATGTGGTCATAAACTTTTTAAATGTGGAAATTTATGCAACAAAATCATACATAACATGATGGAAAATATCCATTGATAGGTTAACCTTCGATATAGTATAGCCCAAAATTGATAGGCATTACAATATATATCTAATTTCAAGGATTGGTATTCTCTTGATAAGTAAAATGTTCATTAAATATTGAAGGAATCTCATTAGGCATGGAAGTACTATTAATTATTTTAGTCTTATGGGTATGGAGAGTCATTAGAGTAACTATTAGAGGATTTGAGGCCCTAGCTTGGGTTGAAAATCACATTAATTTTTTATAATTAAAAATATTTTCTCATCATCAAAAATCAATGTAGTGTAGCATGTGTTTGAATGTTATTCTTGTGCATTCCAACATGAGAATTTGTTAAGATGTTTTCCCAGTTGCATTGATTTGTAAATTGCCATTATTATTATACTCGGGCAATTCATCACAATAGATCCTGTAATATTCCATCATTCCATCACAATATATATTTATTTTTCATCATTCTCCCATAATCCAAGGCATTTGCAAAAAAGAAATATATTATTCATTTTATTGAATTTGTTTTGTACAGGGATCAGAAAACCCATTAAACATATTTAAAAAATGGACATTAAGAAGTTGCTTGTTATCCCAATCTAGGACAAGACATGATTACTTGTGTGCTATACAATATTACGATGAACAAAGTCTTCCAAATGAAAAAGAATGTACCTGGAAGGACAAAAAACAATGAAGCATATTATATTGCACTAATAGAAGGCTTAGGAACAATTAAGGAGTATGGGTCCAATGGAATTGTAGTCTTCACCAATCCTAGACTTGTATGCAACTAGATGAAAGGTGTGTACCAAGTCAAAAAGGAGAAGTTAAAACAACTGCATGGAGAAGCAAAAATTATTGCTAGTAAATTTCAATTATTTAGCATAAGACATTGTGCAAATGTGAATAGGATGACTAGTGATCTATTGTATGAGGTAATTCCAATTCAATATTTGTGTGTAAAAGATGAATTGGTGTCAAGAAGCTCTCCATCCAAATTTATTGATGGACATTGTAAGATATCTTTGATATGTGTATGTTTTTAATGACCATGTGTTTCTTTTAATACTATACTAAGTGTGCCCCCACTATGTAAGCGCAACTTGGTGAATTTGACATGTTTTAGAAAAAAATGTATTTAATTATCAAAATGTGCACTTCGAAATTTGTGTTTTTAGTCTTGAGTATATTTGAAATGAAGAATTTACATCAAACTTTTTTGAAGAAACCCTTGGATAGTTACATTTATTTTTCTTATCAATTCTTTGAATTCTTGATCTTTTTAAATAACAATTTTAAAGATTTTTAAATGCATGAGGTAACTTGGCGGTTTTTTAAAGATTCTCTCTCTCTCTCTCTCTCTCTCTCTCTCTCTCTCTCTCTCTCTCTCTCTCTCTCTCTCTATATATATATATATATATATATATATATATATGGATTGAGGGTCTGGATCATCACATGAGCATTTACCACTTGATTCTTTGAGGTGTAAACGAGATATAACATCAATTGAGTCTCATGCATCAACTAGAGGGTGACTTTCTATGCATGCTGATGAGATTGGTCATGGATCGAGGAGATTATCAGATGAATCAGGGAAGGATCATCATTTGTTACATCACGATGGTGGTATATATATGTGTGTGTGTGTGTGTGTGTGTGCAAGTTTCTAAATGATATTTGTAGAATCATATGTACATACATATTGAATTGACTTTTTTTCAATTTGGATTTATTAATTTATAATAAATTCCATCTTTTTTAGCAACATATCTCACTAGGTCAAAGAGAGTACCAGATCAGTCAATGGAGGACCATCATTCACATCATCGTGGTATGGTATATATATGTTTATGTGCATTTTCTTAAATGATAAATAGATAGAATCATATGTACATGTACATATATTAAACGGATTTTTGTCAATTTAACTTAACTAATTTATTATAATTTCTATTTTTTTTAAACATCTCGCACTATGTCATCACGTGAGGGTGGTCAACATTCTCCCGGTGGTCAACAAGCTCAATAAACTCATGTACTTGGGTTTGATGGTGCTCAACCATCTCCGGGTGGTCATGAATCTCAATCGAATCATCATGGTCTTCAACAATTTGGTAAATTATATAATATTAAAAAATGTAAAAAAAAAATTGTACATGTAAATGAATTGTATGTACATATACGTGTACATTTCTATCTTACACGTGTATAAAAACATTCACATGTTTTTAAATTTATGTAGTTAAATATTGAAGTAGGGGGTGAAAATGTTGATCAAAGTAAATATTCAAGAAGAAGAACATACGCCAACTACCACCTATCCATCTGATATCCTTGATGAGCTTCCTTGGGAAAAATTATTCAACAATGTATGTTACAGAGGTGCATAGCTCATTATTCAAAATTGGAGAAATATCTTGCGAGTTTGGAGCTCTCTGTAGAGAGTTGACGAAGCTTAGAAATAGTTGTGCACTCTCTAAGTTCATTTCTTGATATTTACAAGAACCTTGGACCAACAATTGATTTCTTTATAGATATGATGAGGTGTAGAAGGGAAACAGTGATGGGTCTCGATAAATGGGCCGAAGTAGGTAGAAGGGTTACAAAAGCACATGCAAAATCTATGTTTAATTTCAAATAAGGGATGAAAAGAAAGATTCTCAAGGTGAAATATTACAAGCACCCTAATATAGCCCACCATTTGTATGATAGGTTCCTTGCAGCATATGAAAAGTTTCCATGGAATGATAAGGTACCACATTATTTTGCAAAATTATTTTATGAAGAATTATTTCTGGATATGAAACCTAATAATGCTGGCCTTCCATCTGAGTTTTATGGTACGGGGAAAGGTCGGAGATATGAACGTAAGGGTGCATTAAGGGATGCTGAATTGGCTCGTCCTCCACCACCTACTACCACTATAGAGAACATACATGTTGCATTAACTGGAATTGATGTTAATCTAAATCAACAAAGAGCATGAGCTGGTGCACATGCTAATTTTGTATATAAATTAGATGAGATAGATAATATGAATATTGAAGAGGTTAGAGAATATGAAAATGGTTTTCGAGATGGTTGGAAAGACCTAATTGGTCATGAGGAAGAGGGCATGGGATCAGTATGTTTTAATGTTTAGGGTGGATATTTTAATGTAATGTAATGTATGTGTTAATCTTTGTTTTATTTGTCAAGATGTTTGTGATCCTCCAGGATTGACCTGTGGGTTGAGAAATCGCGACCCAAGGGAATATAAGTCATCAAAGTCACCCGGGGATCGCACCCGGCCTAGGCCACACTAGGCCTAAGTTGACTGGATTTTAGCATGTCTCCTCCCACTAGCACGACGCAACAGCCTCCGTGAGGTTTTGATCCTAGGTCCCCTTGCTAATGAGGCCAACCTTCAACCGGTTGTGCTGGTGAGACTTGGCATTGTATGTGTTAATGTTGATTCACATACATTTTGTGATTTTTTTTCAGATATAATCTAACACGAAAGTATCGTTTGTTGAATTTAAATTTAAATAATATCACAATCCCGGGTTCAAGTTCCAATCAAGATATGTTGAGAGATGTTAGTTTTTTGTAAAAGTTCATGTTTATACTATTATTTTACTTTTATTATATTGATATTATGAAGACATATTTGTGAAAGAAATAATTACATATATAATTAAATGTTAACATATTTTGATTCCATCTGGCGTTCTTGACACAATGCCACTCTGTTCCTCCCTATTTTGGAGATGTGTCAAATATTCGCTTGTTAGAAGTATTGAATATTTCACTTTTGTTTTTTCTAAATTGTAGCAAGTTTCATTAAAAAATGAGATCTCTATCCTACAGTTTTAAAATTTTTGAATTTTAAATTTGTGGAGACGATTTCCCTTCTCTAGGGACACTAGTGATAGAGCCAGCTATGGGGATAGGATCATCTACAAAATTTGAAACGGTTGTAACAAATTTTTTATATTGCGAGTTTATGCATTTTCATGTGCAATTTTAAAATATCAATATATACATGTACATATATTGTACATGCCATCCATGAGGGAACAATATAGGGGGGACACCACGAGGTATTGCGTGGAATTTGGAACCTTTTATAATTTTGTTTTGATGATTAAATTCTCATTTAATTTTAAAAAATTAAAATTTAACTTTAAAGTACACAATTTTATGTATATATGCATATTACACATGTTGTGCAAGGGACCCATGATACTGATGACAGAACAAGGATATTGATAGATCGTATATCTCGGCAAGATTCTCTTTGATGCAATTTTTATTTGTCAGTCTTTTATTATATTTACTTTTATAACATTTGATATAAATTTTGGACATACTTTAAATAAAACTATTTATTATGAATTGATTTTTAATATATGCTAATTTTGGATTTTATGTAAATTTTGCATGATGATTATTATAATGTTAGTAGAAGATAATTATTTGACAACTTTTTATTATATTTACTTTTATAATGATATAAATTTTGAACATATTTTAAATATAACTCTTTATTATGCATGATGCATGGTTTGATGCATTTTAAATAGAACTCTTTATTTTGCATGATGCATTAAGTTTGTTGTTTAAATGTTTTACATTTAAGTTCATGAATATGAAGCAATGCAAGTAAATTTGCATTTAATTGGTACATTTTGTATGATAATTCTTATAATGTTAGGAGATGATTCTTAGGTTTTGTTCAAAGTTGTTTTGCCAAGTTGTTTAATGAATAGTAAAATTGCAAATTAAAAAACACGGTACATTTTGCATTCATGAATTTTATCATGGTGTATATGTCTAAAATGTTTAATCATAACTTAAAATTGCATTATAAAATATGGTATACATTTTGCATTAATGAATCGATTATCATCTTGTATAGAAGAGCTACTATGGATGTGGGTTGATACTTAACTTTAATACATAGTTTTTCAAGGCAAACATACTATAAAATTGCATTATAAAACATGGTACATTTTGCATGATGCATGATTTTATGCTTAAAGGATTCACATTTAAGTTCATGAATATGAAGCAATGAAAGTAAATTTGGAATTATTTGGTACATTTTATTATTACCCACCAAAGTTCTCATGGATCAACCTTTGCTTGGTTGTTCTAGTTAACTTCTAATTCTTTGTTTGATGTAAGGTTTCAAGTTATAGTTCGAGTTTAATCAACAATAAACATTATTTAAAACATGTAACATTTTGCATGATGCATAATTTGATGCTTAAATATTTTACATATAACTTCATGAAAATGAAACAATGTTTATAAATTTGTATTTGGTTGGTAGATTTTGAAAAATGATTCTTATAATGTTAATAGAAGATAATAAAGATTTGGATTGATTCTTAAATTTTGTGAAATTGTGCAATGCAAATATACTATAAAATTAAATCATAAAACATACATTCTAAATTATAGCTTCTTTGTCTTAAAGTCTAATTTCATATACTAAATTGCATTTTTCATGAAATTTGAGAAAGCTTAGATATTGAGAATTAAAAGCTTACATAGTTGAAAAGAATATAATTGCAAAAATGCATAAAGAAATTCAATCTTGTTGGTGAGATCTTGATTCTCACTATCGCTTTTGTTGCGACTTGTGTGGCGTTTATGTCTGCAACTTTTTTTGGCGTTTTCGTTTGATAACCACCCTTGGGCTTTCTATTTTCATGCACACCATTTGTTTCGTTCACGTCTTTTTCTTTTGGCTTTTCATTCACATTGCTCAGCTGGGGCTTTTCCTACACACCTATACAGTTTGCAATATCAACGAACGCGCTCCTTCCTTCCTCTGCTATGGTTGAATCTTCATTTTTTTGGTTACCTTTTTCACATTTTGAGCAACCAAATTCTTCTCATTCATGAGGCAATCAATCTCTCCTCACAACGAGTTAGTTGTCTTTGCCATTTCTTCATTTTCCCTGAACAATTCAGAGTGTTTCTCTTCCTTCACTTCAAATTCCCTGAAAGCCTCTGCAATAATTGTTTTGAATTTCTGCACTGCGTTGACATGTGTTTCCTGCAACTCTACAAGTATTTTTCTCAACTCCTCCACCGTGTACTCCTCAATTGCCTCAGATGGTTGTTTCACAGTTTCATCCCCCCACTGACGAAGGCTACTAATTTCCTTTTCCATCGCTGGATTTTCTTGAAGTAAAGCCTCCAACCTCTCTGCATTGCTTAAAGACATAGCTTTCAATAGCTGCCTTTAATTTTCCATGCTAACCAATTTATCATTATACTCATCCAATTGGGCTTTCAAACACTCTGCTTCAATCTTTAGCTCTGTGTTCATCTCGCTCAGTGACCCTTTCTGGCTAGCAACCAACTGAAGCTTCGTTTGTAGCTCTGAAAGCCTGCTCAACAATATCTCCTTCTCAATATTCCAATATTCTTGTGCCATTTGGTAACTTCTACTGATCTCGGCAGTTTCTTTTCTGGCAACTTCTAGTGAAAAAACACTTCCTTTTCCAATTTCCGATCTTCAGTGGTTGTCTCTAATTCTAATGATATCACTTGAATCTGATTTTTCAACTTCAAAATAGTTGCCTCTAGATTCTTCTTATCAAGATTACGTGTTCTACACTCCTTTTCTTTCGTAGAAATTTCAATATTGAATATTTCCTCAGCTCCCTACAATTGTTTGACTGCTTGAGAAATCGCAGCTTGGCATTTATCGTCCTTCTTTGCAAGTTCTTTTCTCAATTATTTCTCAGCCTCCTTCCATTCTTCAGTGATTTTCTTTGCAGACTCAATTTCTGATACCAACTGGGCCTTCAAAGACTCCACTTCCTTCTCTATATTTGTCTCACTCAGTGACCCTTTCTCGCTAGCCACAGATCAGAACTTTGCTTGTAGCTCTGCAAGCCTGCTCAGCAGGATCTCCTTGACAGCATTCCACTCTTCTTGTGCCATTTGGTAACTTTTGTTGATCTCCACAATCTCTTTTCTGGAAACTATTGAAATGGTACTTTCAACTGTAGCGTTTATTTTTGAAAACCGTCTGAGGATTCCCCACACCGCCATTTACGGAAAGTTGGTATTTCTCCGAGGGCAGCAAGCACATTCATCAGTCGACACGTGGCTAAGCAGTTTTGTATAAACAACTTTCCTCGACGCGTAAAGTTCGTGTGGTTTGGCTGTGCGATTTTCATTGACAACCGTCCGATTAATGAGGGGCAGATCAATGGTTATGGTAGCGGTGGCGGCGCTGAGCATGAGAGGCCTGTTCCATTTCATTGCTGCATGTACGATGCGGTCACATTAGTTTTTAGGGGACCATCTCCCGTGGGTCCAATCGAGAAACCTGTGAAAGCCGTATGACAAAGTTAATAATAAAAAAAGATATGGCCACGTGAAGTAATTAATATAAATTTACTGCGGTTGGTAAATGTAGGTGAAGACTTTAATTTTATTGTTTTTTTTATGGCACAAGTGAAACAAAATGTTATGTCATGTTTTTCTTGTTGAGAATGAAACAAATATACGCGGCAGCGCGAATGTAATGTTTTTTTTGTTGAGAATATGAAATGTAATACGCAGCAGTGCGAATGTAATGTTTTTTTTGTTGAGAATATGAAATGTAATACACAGCAGCGCGTATGTAAGAAGAAAAATAATTTTACACACAACAGTGTAAAATTTGCAAGCAGAGACAGAGTGTTTTTGTAATGCACAACAGTGCAGAGGCAGAGGGCTCCAGTTGATTAAGGATTTGGGCTTCATTTGTTGGTCAAAAGTTTTCCAGTTTGATTTAGAAGAATCCCTCTGTGAGAGGAAGAATTTTGTAACAACAGTCTTATTAATGAATACAAGTTTCCTTTTGTGTGTAAAACTATGTCCCCTGTGTTAAGAAACATAACATTATTCTCTTTTTATCTGTTTTGGAATTATCAGAAATTCCCAACATGGTACCTGAGTTTGTCCAGGCTCTTTGAAGGTGTCAAAGAAGCTAAAGGAAGGATTTCTTGTTGTATCAACTTCTCCAGCAGAGTGAAGACTCAGTCAATAAAGAATCCAAGTTATTTCTCAAGTTAGTATTTTGTGTTACTTTTGAGGACAATCAGTTATTTTAAATGCACAGTCAAGTATTTTGAAGCATAGTTAAGAGTGCAAGAATGGTTGGAGCCAGCACTAGCATGGGTATCTTTAATACTCAACTCCCACAATTTAATGGAAAAAACTATGACTATTGGGCAATAACTATGAGAGCTTTACTTTCTTCCCAAGACTTATGGGAATTTGTTGAGGATGGCTTTGAAGAACCAGTAGATGAAGATGAGTTTAATAACTTGACTCAGGCAGAGAGAGATCTGTTGAAGAGAAATAAGAAGAAGGATTATAAAGCCCTCTACTTTTTGTATAAAGTAATGCATGAGAGTGTGTTTCCAATGATAGCAACAGCCAAGAGATCTAAAGAAGCATGGCAAACTATCAAAATAGCCTATCAAGGCATGAGAAAGTGGAGACAACAAAACTACAGTTGCTGAGGAGAGATTTTGAGAATCTCTGCATGAAGGAGTTAGATAATATTGACTCATTCTTCACACATGTGATTGGTCTGGTCACACAGATAAGGTCTCATGGAGAGATTCTTGAAGAAAGGAGGATTGTGGAGAAACTATTGAGGATCCTACCCTTAAGGTTTGATGTGATTGTCACCACCATAGAAGAGACAAAGGATCTCACAAACTTCTCAGTTGATGAACTTCATGCATCACTGATGACACATGAGCAGAGATTGAGTAGAAATGAAAACTCATCTCTAGAACATGCCTTTAAGACCCAGATGTTCTTTGGAAGAGGAAGAGGTCAAGGCATAGGAAATAAGAGAGGAAGAGGTAGAAGCCAAAACAGAGGTGGAAGAAACGGTCCAGCAAATTCTCAAGGAAGAGGCAACAATCCAAATCAGAACCAAGGCCAAGGCAGCAGCCAACAAAGTGGACACATCATGCTAAAGGACAAAGGTATGATAAATCCAATGTCCAATGTCACTATTGTAAAAATTATGGGCATTATGAAAATTAATGTAGGAAGAAGCAGCATGATATGAGTAATAGAACTAGTGCAAATTTCACTAGAGAAAATATCAGCCAAAATAATTTGTTTTTAGCCTATAATATGACTGAAGAAAAGAGCCAATATGTATGGTTTCTAGACTCCGGTTGCAGTAACCATATGACAGGAAACATAGCCATGTTTTCCATGTTAGATCATAGTGTGAAGTCACAAGTCACACTAGGGACTAATAATAAAGTTTCTGTTATGGGAAAAGGAGAAGTGAATGTCTTAACAAGGAAAGGTGAAAAGAAAACCATATCAGATGTTTATCATGTTCCTGGAATGAAATGTAACCTCTTAAGTATTGGACAACTTATTCAAAAGGGATACAATGTTTTCTTTGTGGACGATGTATGCACCATCATGGATGAAACACCCAACAAACAATGTATTGCTGAAGTGAAGATGACAAGGAACAGGATGTTCCCTCTCAAAATGAAAGCAGATTTAAAAAATGGAGAAGAAATAGCAACAATGACACAAGAGGCTTTCCAAAATGAACCAAAAGATGATAATTGGTTGTGGAACTTGAGATTTGGACATATCAACTTTGGAGGTCTTAACTTGTTGAATAGAAAAGGAATGGTAAGAGGATTACCATTGATAGAGAAACCAGACAGCCTTTGTGAAGGTTGTATCTTGGGGAAACAACATGTTAGGATATTCCGACACATAGGATATAGTTAAGTTCAACTTGGTCTAGCATAGAGTTAGGTAAAGTGTGTTTCTTTACCGTTGTACATTTTGTAACTTACAATCCGACGGTCACGATATGTAGTGATCCGACGGTTCACTCTCACCTCGGTATTACCGACACTTGATCCGTGGCTTGACACCCGATTGGTCCATGAGTTCTATTTAAAGCGCACGGAGGGTCATTGTTCGGGTAATCCGTGCATGAGAGAAGCTTATGTAAATTTTAATTCTTTGATTAATAAATTGCCTGTAGTACCCACGTTGGGACAGGCCGTGGACTGTTTCCCTCCTTGCACTCTGAGGGTTTTAACCACGTCAAAAATACTGGTGTATTGATTTGAGATCTGGTTGTGAGCGGTGTCCTTTTGGTATTCTTTTTGTGGAACTTACCCTGTAAATTCCTACATGGTATCAGAGCTATTTGAGGGCCGCGTCCGTTGGTGATCCAAATCTGAAGCCGGTAGAACTGCATGCGGCTGTCGTTTCCTAGATCTGTTGTTTCTGACTGCTTTCGGGCCGAGAGGACTGCTCTGTTGCATTCAGAGCATCTGTTCCAGTGAGGAACCCCTTTCGTTTCATGCGAGAAGGTTTCCGGTAGCCCTAGCTGCGTCATTTTTTAGATCGGGAGGTATACAGTGTTTTTTTTGCAGTTTACTGTTAATTTCTCTCTGCTTATTTCGGTCTCAGTTTATTTAGCCTTTTTTTTTAACCGGATCTATACCTTTCATTTCTGCGTATGCTCTTTTCCCTGCGACTCTGTGCGATCTGGGCAAATCAGAAACAGAAAGGAAGGATTTTTCTCATGCGTATGCTCTTTTCCCTGCACCTTAGTGTGATCTCGGAAAATCAGAAACATTGAGAAAAATATTTAGTTTTTCGGCTAAAGCTAACCTTGAGATTTAAAAAAAAAAAAAAAAATCTAGTTTTTTGGCTAAAGCTAACTTCGAGCCGCAAGGTTCGTTTTTCTTTGCAAGCACGCAAATCGAGGCCCCCCCCTCTCTCTCTCTCTCTCTCTCTCTCTCTCTCTCTCTCTCTCTCTCTCTCTCTCTCTCTCTCTCTCTCTCTCTCTCTCTCTCTCTCTCTCTCTCTCTCTCTCTCTCAAATTTTTTGTATAGATCAATTGGTTCAAAGCTATTTTTAGAGAGTAGAGGTCTTGGGTTCAAGTCTCCATTTTGTGGGGGCGGATTTTTTCATTCCCGCACATTCGCGCACTTTGCCGGCAACGTCAACAAGTTTTTTTCAAAAAGCCATAACTTCTTCATCCGGAAGCCTTTTTCAGAGCCGTTTTTTTTAAAACCGCCTATTTTTTCGAGATCTATCCGTTGGTACACTTACTTTCAGCATCTTCAGCTTCAGTTTTAAAAAAAAAAATGGAAAGTCCATGCCAAGTCATTCTTGACAGCACTAACTACTTCCAATGGGTAGAATACATGGAAGATTTACTTAGAAGTAAAGGTCTCTTCAGAATAGCCACAAACCAAGAGAAGAAACCCAAAGATGAAGACAAGGCGGCAAAATGGGAAAATAGACAAGATCAAGCACGTGGTTTGATAGGGATGTCTATTTCTCCTGATCTTAGATTCCACATTGCAGGACTTGAGACTCCTCATGAAGCATTAGAAAAACTTGCCAAAGTTTTTGGGATTAAAAATGAAATTAGATCCCATCAACTTGAAAATGAGCTGCTTACTTTGGATCCTAATAATTTTTCTTGCATTGAAGATTTCTTGTCCAAATTCAAGACCCTTAGATATCTCTTGGAAGGTGTTAAAGTTAAGAAAAATGATGGTAACCTTATTTATTCCATCCTTACTAAGTTAGGACCAGCCTACTCTGTATTTGTTTCCACTTTCCATTCTACAAGAGAAGCTTTCATTTGTCAAGGACAAGAATACAAGGCCCCTTCCTTTGACTCCTTTTGTGATTCCTTAATAAGAGAACAAGAAAAACTCTTACACCTTGGTCTTCTTAATCTTGGAAACTCTTCCACAAAAGCGTTAGCCGCCCAGCAGCACCCAAATTCAAAGAATCCTAAGAAGTCATATCCTCAAAAGAATGGTCCTAAACCATCTCAGCCTCAAAATGAAAGATCATTTCAGCAAAATGATAAGCCCAATAAAAACAAATGGAAGAAGACTGATAGACATTGTAACTTTTGTAATCGAGATGGCCACTTAGAATCTAAATGCTTTAAGAAGATGGAAGCCTTGGAAGCCGCAATGAAGAAACACAACATCCATCTGGAGCCTACTTCAACTTCAACTTCCGGAACGGCATTTTCTGCATGTCATCGTCAATCATCTCAGTCTGGTTATGCATTAAATGTATCTTCTTCTTCTTCTCAGTCCCATGAGTGGCTCATTGATTCTGGAGCCTCTTGTCACATGGCCAAAAACCAAGCCATGTTTTCTTCTTTAAATGATTGTAACACCAAAAATATTTATGTTGGTGATGATAGATCTCTTAATGTTGTAGGGACTGGAACTGTTCATCTAGACAATGGTCAGTTCAATGATGTATTATGTGTTCCAAACTTATCCTGCAACCTTCTATCTGTCTATCAGATAACTCATTCAGGTGAAGGTAAAATTGTTGAATTTTCACCTCATGATGTTGTAATCAAGGATCTAAAAGATCCTAAACAGATTCTAGCTACTGGTCTTGCTGATGATTCCAAAAGGTTGTATAAGTTTCACAACTTTGGGTCATCCCATCTTCCCTCAGTGTTTGTTGCTCATAATGATGAAGTGAGCAAACTTTGGCATGAGCGGTTTGGTCACTTAAACTATCGCTCCCTTCAGCATCTATGTAAAGAAAATATGGTGACAGGTCTTCCTATGGTATCTTGCAAAGATGGTGTTTGTTCCGGATGTGTACTCGGAAAACATCATCGGGACAGTTTTGACAAACGTGCCTCTTGGCACGCCTCAGCCCCTTTACAGCTTGTGCACAGTGATTTATGTGGTCCTCTTCCTGTTGCTTCATTCTCTGGCTGCAAGTACTTCTTAACTTTCATTGATGATTTCTCTAGACGCACTTGGGTATACTTCTTAAAACTCAAGAGCGAAGTATTTAGCACTTTTTTGGCCTTCAAAGCATTTGTTGAAAAACAATCTGGACATCAAATTCTTAAGCTAAGAACTGATAATGGTGGAGAATATGTTAAAAACGCATTCATCAACTTTTGCACCGAAAATGGAATTCAAATGCAACATACTGTTCCATACACTCCACAACAAAATGGTGTAGCTGAAAGGAAAAATCGCACCTTAAAGGAAATGGCTAATTGTATGCTGCAATCTAAAGGACTCAGTCTTAGTTTTTGGGCCGAAGCAATTAATTGTGCAAATTATATAATCAATCGCACTCCTACTAAGGTTCTAGAGAATATCACTCCAGAAGAAGCTTGGAGTTCCATTAAACCAGATGTAAGTCACTTTCGTGTGTTTGGAAGTGAAGCATGGGCCCATATTCCAGATGAAAAGCATAAAGCTTTAGAACCTAAGAGTGAGAAATGTACTTTTGTTGGATATTCTGAAGATGTAAAAGGTTATAGACTTATTCCATTTAAGTCCAAAAATGTTATCATTAGAAGAGATGTAAAATTTGATGAAAATAAATCGGCCTGCGAGCCTAGTCCGGCGGATGTGCCACCTCTTCCTATCTCTTCTATCTTTGAAAACATTTCTTCTTCTGATGATGAAAGCGAGGATGATAATCCTCCCCCACCTTCTCAGGATCCTCAACTTCCAAGATGGGTCCGTGCTACTCGGGATGCAGCAGGTGATCTTGCCGGTGATCCTACAGATCAGCGACGTACACGTTCTCAGTTTGAAAGAGCCTCTTCTTTACTGGCTCAAGCTCCAGTAAATCATGATCCTGACACTTTTGCAGAAGCTTCAGGCCATCCACATTGGGAAGCAGCTATGAATGAAGAATATCATTCATTGATGACAAATGATACATGGGATCTTGTTCCTCTACCAAAGGGACGCAAACTTGTTAGATGCAAATGGGTTTACAGAACCAAGTATGGACCAGATGGGAAAGTTGATAAACATAAAGCTCGTCTAGTTGCTAAGGGATTTTCACAGGTTGAAGGCATTGACTACACTGAAACCTTCTCTCCAATTGCCAAAATGAACTCTATCTGCCTTGTTCTTTCCCTTGCTGCCTCTTTAAAATGGGAAGTCCATCAAATGGATGTTAAATCTGCCTTCTTGCATGGGGACTTGCAGGAAGAAATCTATATGGAACAACCCATTGGCTTCATACAAACAGACTCCAGCCTCGTTTGTCGACTTAAGAAATCCCTTTATGGCCTCAAGCAAGCTCCTCGGGCTTGGTATGCCAAAATGGATAGCTTTCTTTTAGAATCTGGCTTTTCTAGGTGTCATTCTGACAATACTGTCTACACCAAGAAAGTGGGCAACTCTCTTATCATCCTTGTTCTTTATGTTGATGATCTTATTCTTACTGGTAGTGATCCCAACCTTATAAACTATGTGAAGTCCAGCCTTAAAAAGAAATTTGAAATGACAGACTTAGGACACTTACACTATTTTCTCGGTCTTCAAGTCTTGCAATCCCAAGAAGGTATTTTCCTTTCCCAGTCCAAGTATGCTTGTGATATTCTTCGTCATTTTCACATGGAAGACTGTAAGCCAGCCCCTTCTCCCTTTCAGTCTGGAGTCAAACTTTCAGTCTCTTGTACTTCTCCTGAAGTTGATGCTACCTTATACCGTCAACTTGTCGGAAAACTCTTGTATTTAACCCATACTCGTCCTGATCTTTCCTTTGCTGTTGGCCTTGTTGCTCGTTTTATGCAAAACCCCCGTGAAAGTCATTGGAAAGCAGCTAAAAGAATACTTCGTTATGTTCGAGGTACAGTACAGTTTGGGATTCATTACAGTGCCAAAGCAGCTCCTCTGTTAGTTGGTTTCACTGATTCTGATTGGGCTGGTGACCTTGATGATCGGAAGTCTACTGCCGGTTATGTCTTCACTCTTGGTTCAGGACCTATTACATGGGCTTGTAAGAAACAGGCTGCCATTTCTCTTTCGTCAGCAGAAGCAAAGTATCGTGGTGCCGTGGAAGCTAGTAAGGAAGCCTTGTGGCTTCGTCAGATCCTATCAGAGTTTGGCTTTGAGCAGCAGCATCCAACCACACTTTGGTGTGATAATCAAAGTGCCATTCAGCTATGCAAAGATCCAGTCCAGCATCAGCGCAGCAAACACATTGAACTACACATGCACTTCATCAGAAAGCTCATTCATGACCATGTTCTTGAAGTGCAATATTGTCCAACGGATGATCAGGTTGCAGACATCTTCACAAAGGCTCTCACAGAGGCGAAGTTCACTAAACTTCGATATATGCTTGGAGTTCAGGAAGCTATCACTAAGGGGGGATAGGCTCTAGTGCCTCCTTCCTTCTCCTATTGTGTCATATTTGTAAATCCTTCAATCCTATCCCAAGTTGTTCTTAAGGGGGGATGTTAGGATATTCCGACACATAGGATATAGTTAAGTTCAACTTGGTCTAGCATAGAGTTAGGTTAGAGTTAGGTAAAGTGTGTTTCTTTACCGTTGTACATTTTGTAACTTACAATCCGACGGTCACGATATGTAGTGATCCGACGGTTCACTCTCACCTCGGTATTACCGACACTTGATCCGTGGCTTGACACCCGATTGGTCCATGAGTTCTATTTAAAGCGCATGGAGGGTCATTGTTCGGGTAATCCGTGCATGAGAGAAGCTTATGTAAATTTTCATTCTTTGATTAATAAATTGCCTGTAGTACCCACGTTGGGACAGGCCGTGGACTGTTTCCCTCCTTGCACTCTGAGGGTTTTAACCACGTCAAAAATACTGGTGTATTGATTTGAGATCTGGTTGTGAGCAGTGTCCTTTTGGTATTCTTTCTGTGGAACTTACCCTGTAAATTCCTACACAACACAGAGAAAGTTTTCGATCTGGGAAAAACATAAGGGCAAAAGCACCCTTAGAGATTGTCCACTCAAATTTATGTGGACTGATGAAAAATCCATCACTTACAGGAAACCACTATATACTAACATTTATTGATGATTTTACTAGAAAAACTTGGGTTTATTTCCCGAAGAACAAAAGTGAAGTGTTTAAAATATTTTGCAATTTCAAGGCACTTGTAGAAAACCAAAGTGGACTGCATATCAAAGTTCTAAGAACTGATAGAGGAGGTGAGTATATCTCCAAAGAATTTCTACGTTTTTGTAGAGAAAATAGAATTCATAAGTAGTTTACCACTAGGTACACTCAGTAGCAAAATGGAGTTGCCGAAAAGAAGAATAGGACAATCATGGATATGGCGAGGAGTATGTTAAAGGCAAAGAATTTTCCAAATGATTATTGGGCTGAAGCGGTACACTGTGCAGCGTACATTTTGAATAGATGCCCTATAAAAGCAATCATGAATAGAGTGCCAGAAGAAGCATGGAGTGGGAGAAATGTATTTTCATTAGATACAGTGAGGACTACAAAGCTTATAGGTTGTATAACCCATCCACCAAAAAGCTTATTGTGAGTAGAGATGTTCAGTTCATTGAGGAGGAAGCTTGGGATGGAAGCATAGAGAAAACAATGAATGTTAAAAACTCTTTGTCTGATGATGAAGATGATGAGGAGATGGATGAAATACATCCCCAAACAGTAGCACCAACACAAGGGCAGAAAGAGACACCCTTGAGGAGAAATGAAAGTGCTTCTCTAAGCACACCACAAGGAGGAAATTCAAGTGCTTCTTCAAGCGCTTGTACACCAAATGAACGAGGTAAGAAGTTCAGAAATTTAAGTGACATTTATGAACAAGAGGCAACAAATGAAGATATGAACTCTTTGTTTGCTTTATATTGTCATGTTGATGACCCTGTTCATTTCGAAGAATCAATTAAGGATAGGAAATGGATAGAAGCTATGATGAGGAGATCAATGCCATAGAAAGAAACAAAACATGGGATTTAGTTGAACTACCAAAAGGAAAGGAAGTCATTGGAGTTAAATGGGTCTACAAGATCAAGAGTAATGCTGAAGGCAAAATAGAAAGACACAAGGAAATACTTGTTGTCAAAGGATATAAGCAGCAGTATGGGAGAGACTATGAGGAAAATTTTGCACTGGTTGCTAGAATGGAAACCGTGAGAGCAATGTTGTCCATAGCAGCACAAAACAAGTGGAAAGTTTACCAAATGGACATGAAGTTAGCATTCCTAAATGGAGTGTTAATGGAAGAGGTTTACATTGAACAACCTCTAGGCTATGAAAAGAAAGGCCAAGAGCACAAAGTGTGCAGATTGAAGAAAGCTATTTATGGGCTGAAGCAAGCACCAAGAGCGTGGTATAGTATGATAGATTCCTATCTACTGGAAAATGGATTTGAAAAGTGTGAGGGAGAACCCACCCTATACATCAAATAAAAGGAGGGTAAAATACTAATTGTTGTGTTATATGTTGATGATGTTATTTTCATAAGTAATGATTATTACCTTATTGAAAATTTCAAAACAGTCATGAAAAAAGAATTTGAAATGACTGACATGGGTTTGCTGAGATACTTCTTAGGAATAGAAGTAGAACAAAATGGAAATGGGATTTATATCTCACAAGAAAAATATGCTTATGAAGTGTGGGAAAGATTCAATATGCAGGAGAGCAAAGTAGTAATCACTCCCACAGTGATGGGATTAAAACTCAGCAAAGAGTACAACAGCAAAGATTTTGATCCTAGTTTGTACAAGAGCATAGTTGGCAGCCTCATGTATTTGACTGTAACTAGGCCGGATATAATGCATGCTGTTAGTTTGATTTCCAGATTCATGGAGTGGACAAAAGAAGCACATTGGCAGGCAGCAAAAAGGATCCGGAGGTATGTTAAAGGTACTAAAAGGTTTGGCATTTTATATACTACTTTAGAATGTTCAGATTTAATTAGATACACTGATAGTGATTGGGCTGGAAGTGTAGATGATCGGAAAAGCACATCCGGTTATTGTTTCCACATGGTTTCAAGAGCCATTTCATGGGCTTCTAAAAAATAGCCTATTGTAGCATTGTCTACAACAGAAGAAGAATAGGTGGCAGCTACAGTAGCAGCGTGTCAAGCAATTTGGATGAGAAGGATGTTAAGTAGTTTATGCCAAGAGCAAGCAAAAGGAACTGTGATTTTTTGTGACAATAGCTCAGCTATTGCATTATCCAAGAATTATGTGTTTCATAAGAGAACGAAACACATTGACACAAAGTTTCATTACATCAGGGAATTGGTAAACAACGGAGAAATTGTTTTAGTACACTACAGAACTCAAGAGCAGGTTGCAAATATTCTGACCAAACCATTGGGGCAGAAAAGTTTTGAGTTTTTGACGAAATGTCTGGGTATGACTAATAACCCAGCAGTTGAAATTAAAGGGAAATGTTGAAATGATACTTTCAACTGTAGTGTTTATTTTTGAAAAACATGTGAAAACCATAACTGTAAATGCACACTTCGTTTTTATTATAGTTTGATATGGACACCATTAGAGGGCTATGTGCATCAAGGATGGCTCATGGATCCCAAAGAAAAGTTAAGGAATGAAAATAGATGCCTTTTGATTATGTTCATTCTACCCATCCTCAAGAGAAATTAATGAGTCCTCAAAGAAATAGTTCATTTCTTTGTAGTAATTCCTTATAAACCTCCAACAAGGAGACATCCATCATGAGTAGGTTTAGTGAGTTGGAAATCGATGCCACAATTTAAACATGTTCTAGAGGGGAAATAAGGGCTTTAATCCTAAAATCGATATTCTCAAGCTCAAATTCCATGAACAACATCTCGAAACCATGACAAAATCCGTCAGTAGGTAGTATTTGGAATTTGAATTCAATATGGATGCTATTACAAAGTCATCACCATCAGGGATGGGTCTTAGGTTCTTGGTCATAGTTAAGAATGGGAAACAAGAACCTCTGAGCCCTAAAACTTTCTTCTTAGGCTCAAAATCCAACGAACAAGCCCCAAACCACCACATATGACCTCTATACGACATCATTCACCTCCATGTGACATCATGACTAGATTATTTGTAACTAGGAATGGGTATCAACATTTAATGAAGCGCAAGGGAGGATAATAAGGGCCTTTCTTTATCGGTGAAGCTTCTCATGCTCAAGCATTATGAACAACATATATAACCCATGAACCATATTATGCTACAATTCCATGAATGTGTCCTTGAAAAACTACATGGCACCCCCTCTAGTGTATCTCTAGCCTACTAGAGGGATATGAGTGCCATGATTAAGCCAAAACATAAGCCCTAAATAAAAATGTGACTTGGGTCCACACAAAGAATGGTTCTTAGGACCATGATGGTTTTTATTTATCATTTGAGTGGGATGCAAATTCCATGAATATGTTTTATATAATAGAAATCTGTCTCATGGCTTAAACATGGTTAAGGGGGTAAAAAGAGGCTCCATCCATAATTGAACCTTCCTAAGCTTAAATTTCATGGTTATGGGAGGAAAACACAATGTAGGCCATAAGCCTTGAACATAGCGTATTGATCTTGATTTCCATATTAAATGACACTCACAACCCATAACACAACCACTCTTTGGGGATCTTTGGCATCTAAGTTTGATATGAATGTCATTAAGATTTTTTAGACAATAAAGATTGACCATGAAGTTTTAACAATATTATAGGAAGGAAAATTAATGTCTTGAGGTATGCTTGAATCTTCTCCAGTAGAAGAACCATGAACAAGTCCAACCAACACATGTGTCCATTTTAATACTTTGATTAAAATATAGGAACCATGAGTAAGTTTCCTTAGGATATTATTAAATATTTATTTGGATCAGGAACGATAAACAAATCCTTAATGTAATACACAACTCATTTCTAAGGCTTCTTTGTAATCCTTTAGTTGGGATAAATGCCCAATGAGTAATTTTTTTGCAATATAATTAATTTTAGGTTTAAACATGGTCAAAGGTTGAAATGAGGTCCGAAAACCATAATTGAATCATCTCAATATTAAGAATCATGAAAAAATTGGAAACTCCAACATAGACCCTCACCAGGGGGTCTTTCTATATGAGTTGGATATAAGCATCAAGATGTATTGTGCATTGTTGATGGGTTGTGGGTTTTTAACCATGATGATGGCATGAAATTACCAACCTTATGCCTATAACATACCCAACTCCCTTGCTAAGCCATAATACTAAAAATATAACACTTATACCATTATGTAAAGTTCACATTAACATGAAAAAATAAGATACTTTGATATCTGTAAAAATAAATCTATGAAACATGATGAAAATAAACATGCATCAAAAATAAAATTGAAATATGTGAATGAATATTATTAAAAAAACACATTTTGGAAAACCACAAAATGTAAAGAAAAATTTTGGCATTAAACTCAACACAATGAATACGAGCACATATTTCATAATTAAATTTCACCATTGGTTCTGTACCTAGGATGTTCCTCCCAAACATAGACTCTTCCTTCCCATTACCCTACACAACTCAAGGAATGATATATTCTTGTCTACAACATAGTTACTCAACATATCCCACTTCTCTCCAAGTCTCCAACATAGGTTGTCTAAGAACATCTTAGGTAGGGACTTCAAGAGTTTTGAGCAATAATTGAAGTGCTCACAATAGCCTTCCATCAAGATTGTGTGTTATTTCTTAGCCTAAATATTACTCTCTCATGCTAGTCTAGTTCTTAGGGAAAAACCTAGCACATCTGCAGTTATTTTTCATACCCAATATGGTGAGTGCTCTTTCTTAGTACCACAATATATTTTTCCATTACACTTGATCTCTAAAAATTATGTCACTTTTTTCGTCTCAAATTTCCTTTTTTTCCATTCATGTTTTGACACTCACATTTCTCAATATTTAGTTATACTTAGCCCATGTTGCCATAAATTGGTGATATCTCGTTTCCCACCAACTTCTTACATGCATGCATTGCATATTTTGATTAGTGAAAGAAGGATTGTATGTGTAATAGAAAAATGACCTAGGCATGTGGAAATTTTCCCTTGGTCCTTTCTTGGCCCCCTCACTTATGGAATCATATCCTTAAGACATTATTTTCCCTCTTGCACTATAACCATCAATGTATTTTTATTAAATCAATGTGTGTAAAAATTACAATGCTAGGCTCCATAGCCTTTATTTAGTATATTCATTTTGGTTGAAGTCATATTGGCTCACTACCCTAAATCATATTGTCATAATTACAATGAAATTTATGGGAATTAAAACTTGGATACTACATCCCCTGATTATGTTACCAACTTAAATATAACTATGACCTAAAACTAGGACTCTATCCTTCAAAACCTATGTTTTTGCATCAAGAAAATGAAATAAACCCCTAAGTCAAAAAGTGGTACCACCAATAGTACCCTTTGTTACAACCCGCAAGGTAGCACTGTTGTTGATGGGTGCAACAGTTCTGTGGTTCTTAAAAGTGGAGCAAAATATATAGTGGTCTCTCGTAGCACTGTTGTTGATTGCAATAACGTTTTTTCATGTATTTCTCATTTTTCATGTAGAAGGGTCTATCAAAAGTATGAAACATGGGTACACCTTGGATGAGGAACCAAATTATGCATCCAACCAATGTTTCCGCTCATAATTTGAGTAAACCCATATGGAGATAAGTTGAAAATACGAGTTGAAAAAATAGCTTTTTCTTCGTTCCCTCTAAAATTTGATGATTTAATCTAATATTATTTTATTATTTCCACTTATTTTATAATTTCTATAGGAGACCCATTTTAGGCCTCAAAAATCCCATAATGCTAGGCATCTTTATTAGGAACAATCCAAGTTTTTCTATGGAAGGAGCAGGTTTGAATTTTAGCCTTTTTGATTGGCCTTGACTAGATATTAAAGCAACATAATATATCATGTTGTGTATGAATTGAACAAGTTTGAGTTGGGAATATTGTTGGCCAATTTAATATTGTTTTTACTCAAAGGATTGGATGTATTTCTTGAAGAAATGAATAATTTCTATAAGAAAAAGGTTGTTGGGTTCCCCCCCCAAGTGGGTAAAATTATCATTTTTCCTATTTGGCTCTCTCTCTATGATCCTATTGGAAATTTTCTTTTATTGTTGTGATACTATGTGTAATTTGTTTATGATGAATTTGAATGCAAGAACAATTAATATAAGAAATCATAAAAAATAACTATCATATTAAAATACCTTGAAAAATCACCATGGTATCAGAGCTTGGGTTAAACAATGGTCTTAAAAGAAGCCATACTATTTAAAATTATCCTCTAAGGCTTGTTTTGTCACTAGTACTAGAAACCCTAATACTATTCTGGTTGAAAAAAGGACGAAAAATATTCCAAAAGAAGCCTAGATCTGCCCTATTGACCATGTCCTACCTATGTGACCTATGATCCATCTACTTTGTTTCTAAGCTAAATAAGAAAAACGTTGAAGCCCTATTTTAATCTCGTATGGACCGAATGGCCTTACAAATGTTGAAGCATTCTTGTATTTGTGGAGAGGGTTGAAGCCCTTAATTTATAGGTTGAAAATCCTTAGTCCATTTTAGTAGGCTGATAAGGCCTCAGATCCCATTACAAAGGGATGAGGAGGCCTCGTAACCTATTATAGTAGGCTAAGAAACCTTAGGAGGGTCAAGGAGCCTTAGGACTAAGCCCAAAGTCCTAGTAGAATCTAAAAGGGAGTCTCAATTCTAACATAGAAAGGTCGAGGAGTCTCGGGAAGTAGCTAGTAGAAGTTTGGATTATTTCTATCTAAGGTAAAGCCAACAAAAATTGTCTTTTGTGCATGAGGATTTTGGAAGGCACTAAGAGAAGAGATTGGATTGATGGTTTAGTAATAGTGGCAAGTTTGAAGTGCTTCTTATGCATGATGCTTGACATCAACAAGGCTTACTATCTAATCCATAGTTTGGAATGCTGGATAATATAACTAGTTTCGGTCTTTATAATGACCTTTGAAAACATGACATTGCATATTTTGTATGTAGAAATAAAAATAAAAATAAATTTTTATTTGTAAAAGGCATGGGTTTCATGCTCAATTTTAGGTAAAGACATGTTCTTCATGCTTCTAGGACTTTCTAGGTCAAAGAAGAATTTTTGTCATGTATTATAGTCTGATTTGGACTCATTGTAACAAAAGAAAATAATTGTTTTTAAGTAAAGAAAGAAAAATTATTCTCCAAGACCAATTCAACCTAAAACAAGGACAAGTCGGCTCAAAGGAAGGTTATTTAAACTCACATAAAGGTTATAAATAAGAAGAGGCATTTGACTCATTTGGACTACCCACGACAAGTTCGATATGAAATTGAAGAAGAAAGAAATGGAAGTGTGAAGGGCTAGAAACCAAGAAGAATCACCTAGCGAAGGAAGGAAGGATGAAGGAGGTATTAAATCATTCCACGCGTGAAAAATATAGGGCTTTTGTTTGTTTGTTGCAAGGCCCAAAATTCTATGTTGAAGGTGGAGATCTGAAGTGAATGCTGAGACCTATTGGAGGTAGACTTGAAGAAGGTCCAATCTTCATTGACGTTGGAAAAGCTCATATTGCTTGAAGGACATCTTGTTGAGGGACTGACTTGGTGCTTGGGAGGAACTTTTGGCTTTGTTCTTGGGTCTTGGAAGTCTCATTTTGAATTGATTCTATAAGAAGAGAAGCATTCTTTCTGGGTTGGTAGGTTTTAACCCTATACAGAAACTATCTACACATGAATTCTAAAAACAAAAAATAAACAATGACGAGAATATAAAACAAATACATAGATATTTTCCAATAGATCCCAAAACCGAGACTACCAGATTGATTTTCATTATTTTTATTTCAATGTTACAATACATATATATAAATGTCGAAGCATTCATAAACCCCAATCCATTAACCCTGGATTAGAACATAACCATAGTTCCCTTGACCGGATTTACAAAATATCAAGGGAAAAAAATCATCATGCCCAAAACCATGTGAAAAACCCATGCACAAAATCATAGGTAGGTCCGTCCACCTAATATAGGGTCCAAAAAAAATTTCTCAGGCCGTTGCGCCCAAGGGGTGGTTGTCACCCCCCCACCTGTGCAACTAGTCATGGAAAGAATATAACACACACCTAACATTTTCCCTTTGGACCGGTTTTTCGCTATATTAGAGCCTATATCTTGTGTACTTTGTCTCTTTGTGATATTCACTTTTTTGGTAATTACTTAATGAAAAAGAAATAAAGAAGTAATAAAAGGCCAACTAACATCACAAGTAATTATCAAGTAAGGAAAGTCAAACATAATGTACAAGTTTATCGATTTCCAACACGGTATCAGAGCTAAGGTGCAAGAAGGAGATTGAAGATCACATCTTAGTTGGAACTCTCTTCTCAATGACAAGTCTTATCAATAAGGGTTTCAAGTTCCTCGGGAACCTATTGAAGGCTCAGAATTCTCTGTTGGGATAGGGTCATAGGGTTAGTTTAACCAAATTTTGTAAAAGTTTTTGTAAAGAATGTAATGTCTCCACGAAATGTGGATGCAGAGAGCACAGTTAAGTAGGAATCAAAGGGGCTTTAACCCCTTGTTTGGGTAAGTGATAGGTTGGTCTTAAGACTCACCCATAGGCTGCAGGCCATGGTATTGTATTGAAAAGGCTATATATATTTGAGTCATAGCCAATAAAAAATGTAGTAGACAAGTCAAGATAGAGATTGTTTTGGGCAGTGCTAAGGCAAGAAAGCTTTGTTTCCTATACTTAGGCAAAAGGGGAAGGCTCCTACAGCTGAGTGCGCAAGAGGCCTTGTTAAGTCTGCAACTGAGTGTGCGTACCCCTACAGCTAAGTGTGTAGGGTAAAAGAAGTTTGTAAACTGAACACTGAGCTTATTAAACACTGATTTTGGGACAATTATCTCGCTTATGAGTATTATTCTCATTTATGTTCGTGTTATATTTTATCACTCCATGATATGTTTTCTATGGAATAATGTGTAAATTTTGCTCGAACCTACCGATTCTTTAATATTTATGCATGAACTAAGCAGTTATTTGTTTTTGCGAAGACAAGTTTTGAATCTATTATGATTTCTGTTGAATTGGGTAGATCTACGCGAAGGCAGGTTTAGGGTTACTAATTGGTGCACGAAAGTGGACAATTTTCTTCTTGCAGGTCTATAAAGTCTGATCGCAGACCTTCATGAAGCTCTAGACGCTGTTTCCTTAGAGTTTTAGTAGCGGGTCATAGAAGGATACAAATTTGCGCGAAGGCATATCTGAGCTATAAAGGCTTAAGATCACTTATCACATGGTCTCTGAATGCAGAAACTGTGTTCTAGCATCCCCCAATACTTCTTCGGGTGAGATTGCAGCCTGCGCTATGCAGGTTGTTACCGAAAGGGCCAACAATTACGGTTTTGTTGGTTGGTGCGAACAACTCCGAACCTGGGTTAGGCCCCCTTAAGCCAAGATTCTCTGCTTCAACATTCGAGAATCTATATATTTCATATAATTAAGAATTTGGATTATTTATACCATTTTCTATTCAACATTTTGATATAAGGGTGATTTGACCTAGTTTTTATTATTCTCTAGAATATTTATAGATTATAATTGTTCAGTGCTTTCTGGTTCTTTGATATCTTAAACCTGAGTCATTATTCAAAGAAATTTTTGTTAGAGCTTTGAACATGTCAATGAAATAACTGAGTGTGTATTTTCTATCATGTGGTTAAGATTTAAAAATATTGAATCATATTTAAGCATTTTGTTGCATTTTGCAATTCTACTAATTTTTAAGAATTTGGTTGCATACTATGATGAAATCTACAATTCTACCATTTTTAATTTGAAAGTTGCTAACTTTTGCCATGGTTGGGTACTGCATTCATTCTAATAACAATTAAATGTAGGAATATGGTTAAATAAAAAATATTCTCCATGTCATTGTTATAATTGGAATCACCAAAATTGGTATTGATAATTCATATTATGTTGATCCTCCAAAAATCTTTGCATTTGTCTAATGTACACATTGGTCATTGGTTGTGACAATGAGAAGAGTTGTAGAATTTTTCTCTATAGTGTAAATTTTCTTTATAGTGTTAATTATTTTTCAGTGAATCATAATAATAGTAAGAATGTAGTTTAACTTTTGCCATGGTTGGGTACTGCATTCATTCTAATAACAATTAAATGTAGGAATATGGTTAAATAAAAAATATTCTCCATGTCATTGTTATAATTGGAATCACCAAAATTGGTATTTATAATTCATATTATGTCGATCCTCCAAAAATCTTTGCATTTGTCTAATGTACACATTGATCATTGGTTGTGACAATGAGAAGAGTTGTAGAATTTTTATCTATAGTGTAAATTTTCTTTATAGTGTTAATTATTTTTCAGTGAATCATAATAATAGTAAGAATGTAGTTTAACTTTTTATTTTTCTTCTCTCCTTTTTTTTTTATTTCTTTTTTTTAGTTTTTTAAGTGGAGAATTTTTTTTTCTTATTTTAAATATATTTTGAAATACAAAAATCAAATTATTTTTTAAATTTTTCTGAAGAGTTCAAGCTAGTTTAGAATTTACATTTACCATCTTCACAAATTCTATTCAAAGTTTGAATTATATATATATATATATATATATATATATATATATATCAAATCAATGAGGAAACAAATCCAATATCCATTAAATTGCTGCTGACACCTGGGGAGGTTCACTTCTTGGATCCCTTAGGGAGGACTTGGAGGGAGGTCCCCTCATCGAAGAGCATGGTGATGCGACAATGGAGGTGATGATTCAGGTTGGATGTGGACCGACGCATATGGACACAGCTTTAGGCCATCTCATTTTGAAATAAAATAGTTATTATGATAGGCAGATTAACCTTTCTCTCAATAGAAATCGTTACATCATCTATACTCATGTTTATTTTGAAATAGAGGTTGCTAAGTTTTAATTTAATCATCAATAATTACTAGGTTGATGGTATAGATTTAACATAATCTTCTTAGAAATATTCATTAATCAAAAATTGAGATTCTACAAAATAGTTATGCTCTTTTTGATGTTTTTAATTAAATTGATGAATTAGAAAATATTGTACAAATAAGTGTCATATGAAATGATAAACTTAACAAGTAAATACATTGTGTTGCAATACTATGTGTCAATACCATGGTTTACTAATACCACATGCCCAAAAATCCATAACTCGTATTACTATGGCACATATTATAATGACATTTGTTAATTAATCAATATAATTATCAGGGAAAATTTCAACTTTTAGTTCATTTACATTACTAAAACAGTATTCGTAAAAGTTAAATTACTACCAGGAACCTAATAATTAATAATTACTCATAATTCCAAAATAACCACTCATAATATACAATAATATTTATTATAAAATAACATAAAACCAAACCAAACAAAAAAGCAGAGATAAACCATTCGAAATATAGTTGTGGGAAACAATTTAAAAAACTAGATGTGAGTAAGCGTTGGAAAATAAGATTTAAACTAGTGTTACAACTTTTCTCATCAAGAAACAAATGGAAGGACACTTGTGGAAAATAAATGTGACAAAGTTGGCATGAAGATGGCCAATACCCATGAATATTGAAAACAAAGATTCGAACCAAAAGGCTTACAATTGTCGACTATTGAAAACAAATATTCGAACCAGAAGCCTTACAATTGTCGTTACCTTTTTCCTTCCCATGTGATGGGAGAAAAACTAACGATGTCAAAGATTTGTTGGAATCTGGAGGTGTTGGGTCCCTATAATACTAGTGATTACCCCATTATTATTGTAGTTATACCCCTTATTAATATTTTTGTGCCCCTATTGCCCCCATATTGTTATTACTGTGCCCCATAGAATCCCTCTAGTGTTATTTTCGTGGCTTTATATTATTATTGTTAGGTCGCTAGATTATATTGTGACTCCTTAGACTCCTATATATAGAAATGAGGTTTTGTCATTTGAATCATCCAAGAATTGTTCATTTATGTAATGTAAAGGAGGTTTCCCCCTCGAAGAGGCTAAATTCTAAGGCGTTGGTCTATCTTTTCTATCTTTTTCTTGAGCTGGTTCCATAACATTTGGTATCAAAGCTTTGAATTCTAGGGTTTCGTTGCTCCAAACAGGTCATCGTGGAATTTTCGATATAACTTTTTTTCTGCAACGTTTCAGAAGTTGAAAAAAAAAATGATTTGAGAAGAAATTGTGTTGAACCTCGGGTCCGAATTTCAGAGCTTTTCGCGCTATATTTTCGGAGATATGATCTGAGGAAGTTGGTCTTTTTATAGACTCCCGAATTACATTCCAAACAGGTGACTTGGGGAAAATCGTCATAACTTTCTCTCTGAGGATCAAATTGAAATTTCATAAGAAGGTACAGAAAGAGGACAGACAGTAGTTTCTTGTATGCATTTTTCAGATCCAAAGGTTGAAACAGTGACTCGTGGCAAGTCATACAAGTTCGCTCTACTCAACTAGTCTATAATCAAGTCAGTGTGGGAGATTTCGCATAGCTCTTCCTTGGAGAATCCAATTTGGGTCAGACTTGTGGCATTGGAAAGAGGACACAAGGGGCTACTGTAGGTCACAAATTCATAACTAGATGATCGGAAAGTACAGAGATACATCAGAGGCAATATCGAGCTCCTACAAAGTGAAAAAAGGTGTGTAGATTTTCTTAAATTTTTGCCTAAGCTTGGTTTGAAAATTTATTTTGAAGGAATTCATAGGGCATAATAGAGCATTATTATCGGTAACTGATGGCCCGAGGAAAGAAAATGCAAACACCTAGTAAGGAACCTGAAAGCTCTAGCATGAATCATGAACAAGAAGAAGAAATGCTATATGATCTCAAATAGGTTTTATAGTTTATAGATCTCAAAGTTAGTTGTTTGCATAGTTTTGAGTGTTTTATAAAAATAAAAAATCTCTTTTGGAAAAAAAGTTTTTTTTGTAGTGGTTGAGTGCTTTGAAAAGAAAAGGGAAATTTTTGTGAAATAACTAGTTGTCTCATTTTGAGTGCATTGGAAAGGACAAAATCTCTTCTTTTAATTTGTGCGTTAAGAAAGATTTGTGTTTACAAATTATTTTGCATTCTCAAATTCTTTCCTAGCTAGAAGTTCATCGAAGAGAAAAGATTGTTTAAATCATCTTAGGTGCATTTTTAGTGAGTTTGAGTCGAGTCTTCATACCACGAGTTTCATCTCTGCACCTTTTGACTTAAAAAAAAACCAATAAAAATAACGCTTAAAGTAAAATTCATCTAGTAACATTTTTATTTCTAGGGCTTTGATACACCAACTTAGCTTAGGCTAGTGTCTTGGAGTAGGAGAGTAATTAACTCTCCAAGACAGTAAAAACAAACAAGTAGTTGTATCTTGTGGTAGGGAAGAAATCCAATTGTTACATTTATGCTCTGGGAAAACTCCTCTTAAAGGAGAAGCACGAGATTGTGTCCGAACCAGTGTGGGAATCAATGCTTCCTCATTGGGAACGACGCCAGATATTCACGTATTAAAAATGGTAAACCTCAGATTAACCATTGTCGAGGAGTCTGGGGTCACTTGTTGGTAAACCTTGGATTATGTCAACGAGCCTTCAAGGGGGTTGAGCTTGCTACTCTGCCCTTGCGTGCGTATCGGATCGTAGACTGTTCCCCCAGGTATATTTGTTTCAGTTGGTAACCTTAGTGGCCATATTCTTTAGGATTCTTCTTGAGGTGACAGTGGTGGGAAGATCCCACTGTACCTGGAGCAGACGTTGGCTAGACTCACTTGGATTTTCTAGGGGGTTCTTTTCATTCGAGACGTTTAAGTGGAGGAACTTGTGCCAGTCTATTCATTAAGCAGGTTGCCGGGGTAACTGTTCCAACCGCCATTTCTGTATTGAACTCTGCGACATTGGATTTCATCACCAACTAGTGTTTTCAGTACAGAAAGTTACTGTTTGTGTGTGTTTGATATCCTAGATTCTTTAGGCGTGTGATTCAAATTTGTTTGGTTCTTTAGAGGCTTTAGGTGGTTTTCATTGAGATTTTACTTTGTTTGCGTGTGAAGTAGTTAAAAGTTTTTAACCATGGTTGAATTATCGAGGAAGTCTCGTAGACTTTGGGGCCAACCTCTTGAGTTTTCACCAAGCCAGCTTGAAGGCTTGAAAGTCCTCGTAACTCCTAGAGACAGTAGAGCTGGGTCACCTAAAGAAGGAGAGTCTTCTTTGGTGGTACATCCTGGTTCTCAAGCTTTAGTAGCAGATTATAATCCACAATCAGTGTCTGTTTCCGAAGTTACTGGTAGCTTTTCATCTACTAGTGATATAGGTGAGGAACCTGAAATATCTGAACCTGAAAGTGAATTCGCTGCTACTCCGACATCGGGGTTTACTTCTCCAGCTTCTAGTGGTCCTAGTTCACCTAGGGTAGAAAGAGTAATCACCCAAGATCTTCCTTCTGGACTTATAGCTATTGAAGAACTTGCTACTCCGGAAGAAGAAGTAGGCATCCCTATCCCTGAAAATCAACCTGTTATTGAGCTAAGGGAGCGTGAATCAATTTTTTACAGTCCACCTAGGAGCAGTACTTGGTATCTTTCTTTCACTAATTTCTTAGAAAACCCAGGGTTATGTTTTTCACCACCTCGTGTTCCTTATCACCCAACACCTATAAGTTATTATCCTCCGTTAAATATGTCAAGACAGTCGTCCATGTTTACTCAATCACCCGAATCCTTTTTGTACGGCGGTCCTTCTGTTCCCTCTGGGTATCAGTCGCTTTCTGGTACTTTTTTGGAAGCATCTCCTCAACCCATTGAGCAAGGTTTATTAACTGGAAGCAATGGTACTAAACCGTTGAGCGTAGAAGATATTCTCATGATGTCAGGTTCTATTCCCAATCCTCAACCTCAAGGTGGCCAGTTACCGCCTGGGGGGCAGCCTCAATTATCGCCTGGAGGGCAACCTCAAGGTACCCAATCTGCGTCTGGGGGGCATCCTCAAGGACAGTAAATACCTGCGGGAGAGTACGTTCCTCAAGGTTAACCCCAGAATCAATATGTACCCCAAGGTCAACCCCAGTATCAATTTATACCTCAAGGTCAACCCCAGTATCAGTACGTGCCTCAAGGGTAACAAACCCAAGGTCAGTACTCGAACCAAGGTTTCCAACCACCCTCCGGTCAATCGTATGTTCAAGGAACGGGAAATGTACCTTTGAATTATCAATCCTACCCTCAACCCGGTTATGGTCCTCAATATTCTCAACCTGTTATGGGTATGTACCTCGGAATGAATATAGTGTGGGATCCATCGCAAACTCAAAAGGTGTTGCAGCCAAATGTACAGTTTTCATCTCAAATTGGACAACCCTTAGTTTCTGGTACAACCCAGCAACCAGTCCAGTCTAATATTCAAACTTATGTACCTTCGGTAGTTTCTCAGCCTGGGCCTAGTACGCCCCGTACTCCGCCTCAAATGACTGCTCCAACTGCCGCAACATCTGTTCAATCTACCCCACCTACTTCTGGAGTATCGACAGCTCCAGTTTCTACTGTTCCTGTATCTACTCCTTAGACATCTTTACCATCGTCTGGATCCACGATTCAAACATCGGTTCAGATGCCTGTAGGACAACCTGGTTCAAGTACGGTTGTCACAAGTCAACCACAATTTACTTATCAACCATACCAGGGACAGTACCAATTCGGTCCTGCTGTGCAACAGCCAGTCTATCAGTATCAACCATACCCTGGGTACACTTATCAACAACCTCAGCAACCCCAGTACGGTCTGGTTAATCTTGGTTTTCCAGGAGGATACAATATCCCAAATGCAATTCCTATTCCTAGTTATCCTGGATATCCTCCTCCTGGGGCTGGTCTCATGACCCAGAGTTTTAGGGACCCTAATCGTCAGTTACCATTTATCACAACTTTGGACTTGCCTGACTTGTCGCGCCTAACGAACGATCCCTTTAATTATCTTTCGTTTTGGCCGCCAATGCCGAATAATTTTCCTAGTGATATTCCTAAGTTCGAAGGCAAATCAGGAGAGGACCCATCGAACCATGTGATGACTTATCACCTCTGGTGTGCGTCTAACTCCATTTCAGATGATTCAATCCATCTAAGACTTTTCCAGTGCACTCTAATTGGTCTTGCGGCCAAGTGGTACATTGAGTTACCACGAGGCACTTTTTATAATTTTAGTTAGTTAGCTACCTCATTTTTAACTCATTTTCAGTTGCCAGTCAGATATGATAATGGAACGGAATTACTAACTTCGTTAAAGCAATCGACGTCCCCTTACACTTCAGATCATATTCATGAGTGGAGACTTCGACGGCGTTTAGTGAAGGTTTTCATTCCGGATTAGATCTTGGCTGAGTGGTTTGTAAAATCTTTGTTGCCAAAGATCACTGAAGATGTAGCTAAAGCCGGAGTAGTTACTGAGGAGCAAGTAATTTCTCAAGCACAGTACCTTGATTTGGTCTATACTCAGTCAGGTACGTTACACGAGAAAATCCCCGATCTTCCCAAGCAAAATCAAATCGTTGTAGCTCCTTCGAGATCTCATGCTGCCGACGGTATGATTGGTATGGTTAACACTAAAAGTAAGAAGAAGTCTTCCAAGAATTCTTCTCCTATCATAACCTTACCTGATTCCCCGAGAGGAGATTCTTCTGTCGAGATTTCCGCTGATATTCACGTTGTAGAGTCATCTACAGCCAAATCAAAATCCGGTGGGAAGAAGAAAGGAAAGAAGAAGAATAAAACGGACAAAAATTCAAAGGAGAAACCTAAAAAATCGGAATCCAATGATGAAAAACGCAAACCTCGTTATCCTTGTCTCATTTGTGACGATGAAAATTTTACAAGAGACTGCCCTCATCGTGCAGAGGTTGCGAAGATTGTCAAAGGTTACCAAACGCCTGTTGTTTTGAAGGATCCTTTTCCAGCTCAAGACAGTAAGATGATAGGTTCTTCCTCGAGTGACAATGAAGAACCCATCCTGATGATGTCCCACGTTAGGATTGCGACTCGATCGCATGATTATAGTAGTAAAAGTCCTGTTGATGGAGCAGAATCTTCTCATTCTAATCCATCAACCTCAACTCCTGGTTCCAATCCACTACAGATCGAGAAACCTAATCCAGACTTGGTAATCAAACCGCCCGCCAAGGGTATACTTCAAAAGTCAGCTTTCAATCCACATGCGAGAGCGGCTCATAACTATAACATTGTTGAGGATTTAGTTGTTTCACCCTCAGCAATGTCGGCTTTGGAAGTGTTGCAATCATGTCTAGCACAACGTAAATTACTTTTGTCAGCTATAGGAGCTGTTGACGTTCAGGACTCGAACTTAATAATTTTCGATCTAGAAAATAGTACATCGCACTTACCTCATCAAATGGCTTTCCAGATTCCAGTGATAGTAAAAAACAGACCTATTCGTCGAAATGTGATTGATGAGGGAGCCTCAACATGTATTATGTCGATACAGTGTTGGAAATCGCTTGGTTCTCCTTCGCTAAATCAATCCCCAACGATTCTAAAGGCCTTTGATGGCCATGGGTTTCATCCTTTTGGCATTCTACAGGATTTGCCTATAGGGGTTGAAGGAAAAACCGTTAATCTAGATGTGGAGGTGGTTGATGCCCCTCTAGATTACAACCTTCTCTTAGGTCGAAATTGGTCTTACGCTATGACAATTGTCGTTTCATCAGTCTTTCGGGTCATAAATTTTCCACATAATGGAAAGATCGTAGCAATATACCAGCTAGCTTACTTTTCATCCGACCCAGCCTCTTCTGAAAGTATTTAGCATGTTGGTAAAATGACTATCCCGTATAGGGATGTTGGAGTAGGACTAGTTAAAGATGTCGGTTTACTAGGAACTTTTCCTTTTCCTCCGATCAATGCATCGTCTTCATTTGCAACCATTCATATGATTACATCAGACACCATTGTTTATGATGATCCTTGGATCATTCCTTCTGAATCTGAGATAGACTCATTTGGTGATGTCATGCCTTTGAGTCCATATGAAATTGCGTATGAGGCCATGCAATCGTTTACCAACCCATCTTCAACCGAAATTGACTTAATGAATGTGGTCCATGAAGAATCACTTTTCACATCAAGCTCGGATTTAATCACGTTTTCTGAACTTGTTCACTCTGATAAGCAAATTCGTGAAATCCTAGGTGTAGAGTATTTACCATGGGAAGATCTCCATCACAGATCTTCGTTTTTACCCGAGAATGATCATTTTGAAAATGATTTTTCATCAATATTTACGACTGAATATGTCAAGGAACCTTAGAATCCAATGAAACATCATGATTCAGAGTTAAATTTGGGAAACATCTCTCGAACTATTCTTATTGACATTTCGGTTAAGCCTGGAATTGTTGAGAACATTCATATAGTTGCCTCGTGTACAGATGACGAAATTCAAATATATAAGGCCCTATTTCAAGAATTCTGTGACAAGTTTGTCTGGTCCTATGAGGAAATGCCAGGAATTGATCCCGCGATTGTTGTTCATGAAATAAAGACTTACCCGGACGCTAAACCCGTCCGGCAACGTTTGCGTCAGATTCACCCAAGAAAAGCTGCTGCAATTAAAGCAGAAGTTGAAAAATTACTCAAAGCAGGTTTCATTTATCCGATCCCATTAATGGATTGGGTATCGAATATTGTTCCGGTTAACAAAAAAAAAGGAACAATAATAATATGCATCGATTATATGGACATTAATCTAGCCTGTCCAAAGGACAATTACCCAACTCCCTATATCGATCAAATCATTGATGATTGTGCCGGCAGCGAAATATTCTCCTTCATGGATGGTTTTTTCGGATACAATCAAATCAATATTCTACCTACCGATCAACCAAAAATGGCTTTCATTTGTCCATGGGGGACATTTGCTTATTGCAAGTTACCTTTTGGGCTCAAGAATGCCGGAGCAACTTTTCAAAGGGCCATGTCTTATGCGTTTCATGACATCAAGCACATTGTACAACCCTATCTCGATGACTTTCCTGCTCATTCATTACATCGAGCTGACCACCTCGTCCATTTATGAGCAATCTTTATGAGGTGTAGGCATTATCAAATTCGGTTGAACCCACACAAATGTTTCTTCTGTATAGAAACAGGTTGATTGCTGGGGTTTGTAGTTTCGAAAGTTGGCATTCGCATCGATCCCTCGAAGATCGAAGCTATTGTCAAATTGCCTCCTCCTTCGAGTCTTCGCCAACTCCAAAGTTTGCAAGGGAAAGCAAACTTTTTACGACGATTCATTCCTAACTATGCCGAGGTAACAAAGGGTCTTACCCGGTTGTTGAAATAGAATACTCCGTTCTATTGGGATGAGATAGCTCAGAAATCTTTTGATGCACTCAAACACGCGTTGACCCATGCACCGTTATTGCATCCTCCCAACTACAACCAGGATTACTTCATGTATCTCGCCGCCTCTCATTCCACCATTGGAATGGTCTTAGTTCAGGAAGATGAATTCGGAACTGAACATGTGATATATTAACTTAGTAGAACTTTAAATCCAACTGAGCTAAAATACTCACATGTGGAGAAATTGGCATTGGCAGTTGTTCAAGCTGTCCAACGTTTTCGTCACTACATTTTACTTCGTAAAACTACAGTAATTTTGGATTGCAACCCTATGATCTACATTTTGACCAAGCAATTGCTAGGGGGAAAGTACTCTAAATGGATCGTCATCCTGCAGGAGTTCGACTTGGAATTTGAAAAATCTAAGTCTAAGAAATCTTTAGTTTTTGCGGAGTTAATGTGTGATTTCTCGCGTACTGATACGGAAACTGTGGGGGAGGAGCCCATTGTGGATGAATCCTTGTTTCTAATCAACACTTTAGATCTGTGGTATGGGGATATCATCGTTTATCTCCAGACCCAATCCTTTCGACCAGAAATTTCAAGGTCCGAACATCGGAAAATACGATTCCAGTCCTAACAATTCAGGATTATTGAAGATACTCTTTATCGCCGTGGGGCGGACTCAGTTTTTCGACGTTGCTTAACTCACGAGGAAGCTAAAAGGGTTCTAAATGACTGTCACTCTGGAGCGTGTGGCGGTCATATGTCTGGGTATGCCACAGCCCAAAAGATATTGCGCGTTGGCTACTTCTGGCCGTCTTTGTTTAAAGATTGTATTATTGTGGTCTGAAAATTCCACAACTGCCAAATTTTTGATCGAAATATGCGCGTTCCACCTGCTCCTCTCCACCCTATAATTGCCATTGGTCCTTTTGCCAAATGGGGTATCGATTTTATTACATGTAACCCTCACTCGGCTGGGGGCATGCGTATATCATCCTTGCGGTAGATTATTTTACCAAGTGGGCCGAGGCGATGCCTACATTTGAGGCAGACGGAAAGACAACTGCAATTTTCATGTTCAATCATATAATTGCTAGGTTTGGTGTCCCTCAAGCGATAATCACTGATCATGGGCGTCATTTTTGAAACGTTATGATGACCGAACTTACAGACCAGCTTGGTTTGCGTCACGATAGTTCAACCCCTTATTATCCACAAGCTAATGGTCTGGTTGAATCCATCAACAAAGTTTTAGTCATCATGATCCGACGAATCATTGGGATTCATCGGTTGAATTGGCATAACATGCTATTTTCAGTGCTTTGGGCGTACCGAACTTCAGTAAAAACATCAACAGGGTTCACTCCTTTCCAACTAGTCTATGGTCTAGAAGCTGTGTTACCCATTGAATGCGAAATCTCGTCACTGCAAATGGCCATTGAGTTGCTTCCAGCCACTTCTGAAGAGGAAAAGTGTTTGTTATACTTGGCTCAATTAGATGAGAATCGACGTGATGTTGCATTGGCGATCGAGACTCACGCAAAACGTATGAAAGCTCAGTATGATCGAAATGTGACCCCTCGAAATTTTTCGGAAGGAGATCTAGTCTTAGTTTACGATCAAGCTAATGATAAATTAGGTGCTGGAAAATTCTTTCCTATGTGGCATGGTCCCTATGTTGTCAAGTGAAAGCTAGCAAAAGGGGCCTATCAATTGATAGACTTTGACGGGGACTCTTTGGGTAAACCCAGAAATGGTCTTTACTTGAAGAGGTATTATGCTTAAAGAATGGGTATGGATATTTTTAGTGAAGATAACTTTTCTTTCTAGCTGGTGTGTTTTAGTTTAAACAGTGTGCTTAGCTTAGAGAATTTTTTTTCGTCATTATTCCTGCTTATCTTGGTTTTACTCTTGATATTGCAGATGTCAATGCCTCTCCAAACATACATTGGTTTTTCTGATGGTGCTTGTCGTAATACATGGAACATTTCTTCCGCAACTTGGGTTATCTATTCGCCCTCTGACGAGTTAGTATCTATTCATGGGGTAAGCCTCGATCAAACAACAAACAACATTGCCGAGTATAGTGCAGTGATTGAGTTATTATCTAAATCTATTTCAATTTGGGATTCAGAGTTTGATAGTGAGGTTAGATTCTAAACTCGTTGTATTACAACTTAATAGAGTGTATGCCATTAGAAATCTAGTGTTATTAAGATTATTTTTGAGAGTGCGTCTCTTGGAACGTGAATTTGATTATATTGAATATCAGCATATTCCAAGATCTTTAAATACATTAGCAAATGCAATTGCTTCTCGAATGTTAAGTAGAGATTTGCAATAATCATACATGTAAATTTAAAACCATTCCATAACATGATTTACAAGATAAGCCAGTAATAGTGATATATATGTATAGGAGTGTGTCAAAAAATACATCGTCCTCGATCATAGGTTGAAAAACACCTTATGATCGGCAAAAATGATAAGTACAAAAAACAAAAATGTCATATGTGCCCACAATAGGCGATCGTCCTATCACTGGTGATGATCGCGATAAGAAACCACTGCACGGGCCACCTTGCAAAGGAACCTCCTAAAAGGTCCTGGGACCCCAATCACATAGCGCTGAAGTCGACGAGGAATGTCATCTATAGTGGTCTCTGGAATATCTCCTATCAAACGCTCAAGATGACCCTCCAACTCGTCCAAAACCTCTGCTAATTCGTCTTGTGGGGCTGGCGCGGCTGCAACTGGTTGTTTCCTCTCGTAAGGCTGGAGAGCGGCTAGTCGTTGTGGACCCACATCTGCATTTGAAACTTTTTCTATCAGTTTTGGGACGATGGAAACATAATAAAAAAATTAAAATAAGGAAAATGTTGAAAATGATTTTACCTGAGTCATCCCACTGCTCTCCTGGTGGAAGAGGCATGTCTGGGTCACCACGAAAATCTACCCCAGCGTAAGGGAAGTCCTGAATAGAAAAACCTGGTTTTCCAACCATTGGAAATACTCAGGTTTGAATCGAACAACCTCTGTCCCCTCGTCCGGATGATGGGCCATAACTGCGACCCATAGCATTAGTTTGGGCTCTCGAGGAATCCCAGCTCCAACAGTAAGGTGCTGCGGGATCAACATAGGAACCCTCTCCAGACCAAAACTCACAACCAAAGCCCCATAACCAAAGTTTTTAGTTGTCCGTTCTTGGCTCTGGTCAGTTGGCCTTTCACATTGGCCAACACATCATCGCACCAGTTGAAGATGGTGCCTCGAAAGCAATCAACTGCCATACGCATTTGGGATCCGGTGGCAACATGTAATGCGGCACTCCCGCAAAGTCTCGTGACAGTAAATGCGATCACCATGAGTTCAGGAGGGGATATGGTTTTTATGTCTATCCCTTTGTCTCTAGCCTGGCTGTTGCAGAACTCTAGCCGGAGGCTATCGACAGACTGGCCACCTGGCCTAGCCCCGAATAGAGTCAAGTCTTCACCTCTCTTAGGCAAACCAGTCAAGAAATATATGTCTGTCGGCTTGATTTCGAGCTGGTGGCCACCAATGAAGAAGAACTGGTCCTGTATGCTCGATCTGTCAACCAGCCACTAAACGAAATCCACCTGAGCCCTCATGCCAGGAATGGCCCAGAATTTGTACAAGTCACACGCCTTCAAAGCATCAAGCGAAGGTTGATAATTCCATGCGGTAGCATCCACGTCCTCATTCTCTCGTTCACGCCAATCTAGCATGATGTACTCTCTGCATCAAGTAAAAAGATAAATTAGAATGGTAGAAATTATTTTGTTTGGGCCAATTTTGAGAAATTTTGGGTTAAAAACCCTTGCGGCGGGGACCACACCCTCCGGGTTAGACACAGTGTGTGGGTCCGCACCTTGTCTACATGGAAGGTGCGGACCCTTGACTTTTTCCCAATGGAGAAAAGGTCGGGGTCAGCGGGCCAGCAGTGGTACACCTACGGGCCCCTGCGCGCTGGTTTTAAGCCTAAAAACCCTCCAAAAAATGAAATGAAAGCCTAAAACAAGAAATGAAACGGTTAAAAATGAAGAGTAGGATGATGTGGATTACCTGGAGAAGACAACGTTCAATTCCGACAGTTGGATTTTCCAAAATCTTCACGGGAAGTTTTCTGAACAAAAGCACTATTTTCTCACCCAAAACTCAAACGGTAAAAATGAATTGACGAAGCCCCTTCTTATAAGTTTTTTGAGTAAATAAAAATTGCAAATTTGTTTATATTTCACTTTGGAAAGGTATTTTTGCAACATTTTTATCCATTTCAAACAGGTATGAGTAATGTTTGCGTTTTTGTTCAAGATAATGGATTATTCAGGCGAAATCTATCATTTTCGACGAAAAAACATTTAGAGTCACCTTTAAGCTCTTTTCTGACTCCTAAAACATGAAAATATCACCGAGTTTTTCTTTTAAACTCGTTAAAACGGAATTAAAAGACGGTCCACTTACAACTCTTTTCTGATCGTAAAAACATGAAAAGATTGTCGGATTTTTGTCATTTCAAATTCGATATTGGTTATAAAACGACGTGTCGTTGATCACTTTTTTACTTTTTCGGATCAGGGACACTAATTACGAAAAGTACAAGCGGTTCTCTCAAGTATTATTTTATACTTTTTCAGGCTTGGGAGACACAAATTTACGAAAAAGGTCAACCCTGGAGTCTTCTTAAGTTTTTTCAGACTGTCTAAAATTGAAAAACACCGAGTTTCTCCTATACTGGACTTGTTAAAATTTCACAGTAAAGGACCTGTTCAATTACAAACAGGAATGAACCACTCCTTCTTAGGGTTCGAAATTAAACTAAGTTGGACTCATCCGAAGGATGGGCTTATAATCAATAAAATGTTATCCTCCTCAAGCTTGTCAAAAATAAAGAGGTACTTGCCAGAAATGGTGGGGGAAAAGAGAGAAAAATGAGCCTGTTTGTCATATTTTGTGACCGCTCTTGAACATGACACTTTTATTCACCTGGGTTGGGAAATCCTTTGCCTAACAGTTGATCAAACCACATTGAAAGTCTTCAGCCGGTTTCTGGGTATTAACTTTGGGTCAATTGTCACCAAGCCATATGTCATGTCGTTATGTGTTCAAGACGTCACTGCCAATAAGCCATTCATCTGCAAAATATCTGTCATCCATCTTGACCATCCCTGAGTCAGTCCTTGCAACTAAATTTCTTCAACTTGATCTATGATTTCGTGTTGTGGGCTTGCCTACGACGGATCACTTTCTATCGACTTCAGCTCATTATCTAGAAAGATGATCTAGAAATCATCAGTACCTTGGGATCTGCATGCCTCAATGGCAGGTTTCTCGCCTTTGACGACAGGTTGCATCATTGACCTTCGATCAAAGGATTTTGTGACATGTTCGACATCAACACATTTATTCACATCTCATGGATTGTACTGGGTACTTTGAGAGCCATTGACATCACTGGTGGTTTCTTTCACACTTGTTAATAGTTTACATCATTGACTGGTAATCAAGTGGTTTCTACCATGTTCGACTCCAACGCATTCATTTGCATGGATAGAATCATACTATTTCGGGAAGTAGAAATGAAGACCCTGGATCTATTTTCCACAATCCAAGCTGCGAGGAATTTTGTATTCATTATATAATGGACTATTCATAAACAGATGGCTGCATCCATACTGTGTCCACATGAGTCTATACTTGTGATGTTTTACAAGATCATTCCTGTATCATAGTAGTAGTTAGTTTTCTAAGTCAGTTTTGATCTGAGTATGGGAATGCCTACCTCAGCGATTATATGATCTCATATATATATATATATATATATATATATATATATATATATATATATATATATATATATATATATATATATATATATATATATATCTTGCATTGTACGTTTTTATAGGTACCAACTGGGCTCTCCACAAGATGATCCTCGAAATGATAAAGTACTTCACTCTTCCTAAATGATAAATGAAATCCTCATCTACTACAGACTTCGCACTTTAGGGGGCAATCTGTTACACAAAAATATCGTCACCATGATTATTTGCAGTCACTATGGGTCTATCATCACTTGTACTGTCCTCCTAAGAAAGTCTCAGACCTCAGCTCTTCAAGTCAAGCTTTGAAATTGAGAAAAAGACATTGAAATCAATAAAACTCTGGTTCCACACTTTCTCTCACTATTGCCTGCGGTCCCTCACCTTCTATTTACAAAAACTGCAGACCTGCCCACTCTGTCCCTAAAGGTGTGGGTGCAGACCCCTGTGAAAGTCAAAAAGGCGCAAGTTTATTCTAAAAAACTCACTTTGGGTTAATTCTAGATGATTCTAGAAGGAATTTTGACATGGATTGGCCACTCTTAGGTGGTTCATGCATCCCAAAAGAGAAGGAGCTAATCCCTTGATGAGAGGAGCTATCCCTTTGAAGGAGGGCTTTATCCCTTTGAAGGAGGACCTAGTAACTTCCCTCCATTGCACTATAAATTCAGGCATTGGGCTGGTTGCTAGGGAGGTTAGAAGCTGAACATTTTTGAGGGTAAATGCTGGTGAAATTAAGACTTCCTAGTTGAGCTTAAGAGGAGAGATCACATACCTTTTTGGCTTCATTGGGAAGAGAGTGAAACTTGTCAAAGTAGAGGAGACTTCTTGCTGGACCCTGGGAGGAGCTTGTACAACGTCAAGGCATAGGTTGTAAAGTTCTTCTTGATTTGAATTAATACAATCAAACTCATTTTTCTCAACAAACTGTCTCATGTCATTTGTTTCATGAATTCCTTGACTTTCATGTTAAATATGTTTTATGATATTGGCTTTTCAGGTGCTATTTAATTTGTTTGCTTCTTTGTGTTTGCAGATTCGCGACAAAGGAGCTCATTTGGATCGAAGGAGAGAAGGCTTCCACAAACTTGCGTTGGACCTAAGGTAGGCCTAAAACATTTGTTTTCCTTTGTTTATAAAAGCATATTTAGAGAAAGATAGTGTGTGATTGGTTTGCTTGTCATTAGGTCTTCTTTAGATTCTAGGAAGGTCTATCTTGTCCGCAAGATCGACTTATTCCGTGTGACATGGGGATATGAATAATGAAATTTGAAGTCGGAGGAAGGAGAAGAAAATAAGTACTACCCCATTGGTTAACCAAAAGAGACATTAGTTGGAGCTTGGTTGCATCCACCATGTTGCTGACTTACCAGCATATACACATTAAGTTATGATATGTTGTTTTCATCGTACAATCTTGATTTGAAATAGAATTCATGCACGCTAAGTTGTGCCCATCAAGAAAGTGGGTGGGCGATATGCGAGAGAGGTTCTTTTGACCCAACGTATCAATTTTTGGTACTATTGTGAAAGTGCGTGGAGTTTAATCCTATACTTATAATAGGTTTATTATAATTCTTATTTAATTCAATAACATATAACGTGAACCCTGGTGAAATAACTCTCAAAAGCTAAAAAGAAAATGCATGAGTTGTTATATATAATGAATAGTTAACAATGTCCTAGTACAATTAATTTAAGTTGACTAAGATTTAACAATGATTGGTGGAGTTTGTTGTTAACAATGATTTCATTTGTGGTTATGTTGTATAAAATGGTTCCATTGAATAGAATTATAAATATACCATTATCATAAAAACAAAATAAATAAACTGAAATTATACAAATCTATCATCAAGACAAATAACAGTATTTCATTTTCAATGATTAGAATTCCTCTTCACTTTCAATGATTAGAATTCCTCTTCATTTTCAATGATTAGAATTTCTATTTTTAAGGTCAAACCACTCACCACCAATCGTTAAGGCCCTTACACCTTTACAACACAATGGATGTCATCCATAATCTTGAGTTATCAATTGTTATCACTAGCAATTGCACCAAATGTTGCAAATAAGAAATATACCACTCCTTTCACTCAATAACAAAATGGAAGCATGGAGAGGAGGAATAGGATAATTATGGAGATAAAAAGGTGAATGTCCCACAAGTAAAAATACCATATTAATACATTGCAAGGAGAAGGAAATATTGTGGCCTACATTAATAACAAATTTCAGTGTAATAAAGAAGTAATTTCCTTGTAAATTTCCTAAGAAAAAGAGAGGTAATATTAATGAAAAAACAAAGGAGTCCTAAACTTTAGTGAAAGCCTAAACTTTATTGACTACTAGATGTCCTGGCTACAAAGATAATTGTGATGTAGATGATAAAATACCATTCTCTAATTCGGAAGACTAGCTAGAAATACCAAAGTGGTACAATATATATATATATATATACTGAATTTTACTACTTGTTTGTTACAATAACACTTATTACAAGTCAGTAGTTTTATTCGCTCACTCTTTTTTCTCCACTAATCAGCTATATATGGAACTAAGCAGTTCTTGCAAACAAAGAGGATTAGGCTTATTCATAACATCAATTTGCACATAATAATATAATCCATGTGAGTTATAGTAATATAACCATAATGTCAAATTCCCTTTCACTCACATTTATTTATTGGAAAGAAGAAACATTTTCAACATTTTCATTTAATCATGTCATAATAGAAAATACATGAGTATTTTTTATTGTTTTTACATATATGTTTGGCAGAGATAATTGTCGTACCACTTTGTGTGTATAATTTTCACTCTAGAGTTTTCAATAATCTGAGACAAAAAGATAACTTATTCAACCCCTCAACAAATATATTTTCAGATGAAAACCATCTAGAGTAACTATTGTTTAGCTCATGTATAAACACAAGCTCAAATGAGAGAGTGACGAAATTTAGGTATTCCTATTTATCAACAATTAGGAGAAGGCACGGAGAGTAAAGGGGGAAATGGTGGTCAAAACTTGGAAAATGCTTCAACATTATCTGCAAAAAAGTAATGTAAACTCTATATTCCATGTGAGTAAAAGTAAGTGGAATTATAAATATGTTAGAATTGATTTATAATTCTCACATGCAAAATACTAACCAATTAAACTCCAAAGTAACGCTAAATGACAACTACAAAGGCAGGAAAGAGAAAAATGGTGTCTAACTACAAAGTACAGAGTGATTACATAGTCCCTCTAGAGAGTGATATGGATGGGATAATTTGAAATAATAGTGGAATTAGTCATCTTATCCTCCAATAACTCTCCATTCAATGCCACATATCATCTTATGTGGTACCCCGCTCAAATTATCCCCATTCCAAGTTTCCTGTGCCATTTGGCTAATTCTAGCGATCTCGGCCGTTTCCTTTTTGGCTGCCTCTAATTCTGAAGATCTCGCTTGAATTTGATTTTTCAACTGCAAAGCAGTACCCTCCAGATTATTTTTATCAAGGTTAACTGCTCTGCACTGCTCTTCTTTAGCAGAAAGTTCGGTATTGAATCTTCCCTCAGCATCCTGCAATTGTTTGCGTGCTTCAGAAATCGCAACCTGGTAATCTTCGTCCTTCTTTCCAAGTCCTTTCAATTCTTTCTCACCCTTCTTGAATTCTTCATTCATTTTCCTTCCACATTCAATTTCTGATACCAATTGGGCCTTCAAAGATTCCGCTTCAGTCCTTAGTTCTCTGTTTATCACGCTCAGTTTGATTTTCTCGCTGGACATGAACTCAAGGTTAGTTTCTAGCTCTGCAAACCTACTAAACATTTTCTCCTTCTCCAGATTCCAAGCATCCTCTGCTATTTGGCTACTGCTAGTGATCTGGGAAGTCTCTTTTTTGGCTGCTAAAATTTGGGATAAAAGCACTTCCTTTTCACATTTCGCATCTTTAGCGGTTGCCTCTAATTCTGCGGATATCTCTTGAATTCTATCTTTCAACTGCAAAACAGTAGCCTCGAGATTCTTTTTATCAAGATTAATTGTTCTATATTCCTCTTCTTTCGCAGAAATTTCGGCATTCAATCGTGCCTCAGCTTCCTGCAATTGCCTGTACATTTGAGAAATCGCTGCTTGGAATTCAGCATCTTTCTTTGCAAGTTCTTTTCTCAATTCTTTCTCAACCTCCTTCCATTCTTCAGTCATTTTCCTTGTGGATTCAATTTCAGTGAGATTCGTGGACAAAACAGCTTTTTCTTCTCTTAAGACAGTAATTTCTTTCAGAAGGATTTGATTGAGGTCGTTCAGCTTCGATACTTTATCATCTAATTCACGCGTGGAAGAGGGACCATTTGCAGCTTTGGTTTTTTCTTGCTCACATCTCTTCCTCCCGCCCTTCTTATTGCCTGCCATCTTGTTCACTGCCCGCTCAAATTCTACTGCCACTCCCCTGTCAAATCGCCCTTTGCAGATTGAACTGTCACTTACCTAGCACAAATTTGTTTGATCCCCCTTCAAAGAATAGCAGGACAAAGAAAAACATAAGATATGCTCAAATAAATACCTCTTTAGCGAAAAAGAAGGGCTTCTGCTCTTCGAGCCTCGACAACACAATCTGCCAGAAAGCCTCTCGCAAAATCACCGTTTGCGGATTCGACTCTCAGCTGCCAAATCGCCTTTTGCAAATTTACTGCGGAAGCTTCAAGCTGAGAGACTGCGAAGAAATAGAAGACAATCACTTATGCTTGTCTATATATAGTCAACCCGAAAATGTATTTGTTTGGGTACGGAAGTGTCGACCCAATGCAATGCAAGTACGTTATTCAAGCAAAGGCGGACCCGGTCATTCACTTTTTAGACACTATTGTTATGAAAATTGCGTAGAAAGAAATTCTTGATAATCTTTATCTTAATTTTTGTGGTTGAGCATAAAATATAATTATAATACTTGAATCTTCTTTAGTAGAAAAGCCTTAACAAGGCCTCAAACTAACACATGAGTCCTTTGTATGCCTTTAAGTAGAATATAAGAACTACAAGTAAGTTTGCATAGGATATTAATGAATATTCTAGGGCTTAAGAGCATTAAGAAGTTCTTAAAATTACACGCACCTCTTTTATAAGGGTTCTTTTGTAATCATTCAATTGGGATACATGCCCCATGAGTAAGTTTTATGCAATATAATTGGTTTTTAAGGTTTAGGTTTAGCGAGATGGTGAAACGAGGACCACATACCATAAATGAACCATCCCAATATCAAGCATCATGAAAAAATTAGAAACTCCAACATGAGCCCTTGCTAAGGGGTCTTTAGCGTATGAGTTGGATATCAACATCAAGATGCTTTGTGCACTATTGATGGGTCTTGGGGTTTTAACCATAGCCATGGCATGAAAATACTAACCTTATGCCTTAACATACCCATCTCCCTTGGTAAGCCATAACAACAAAAATATAGCTTTTATACCATTATATTAATATGTATATTATTTAAGATTTCAAATTTAACCATTAATAGGTAAAACTATAAATATGGTCATGGTCATTTAGTAATTGATTGTAGGTGTATGTTGTTTCTTCTTGAAATTGTGGCAAATGGAAAGCAAGTTTGTTGAAAATCTCAAGAATGTCCAAATGTTTTAGGAAAAACTATGTTCCTATCAAAATTGCTTTAACTCTTCTCAAATCTTGATGGATGGACCATGCAAGCCCCTATGGAGAATTCCAAAATGATTTTAAACCATGTTTAGAAATCATGCTTGCCATTAATATCAGATCATGAACAACATGTGCAAACCATAACTGTAAATGCACACTTCTTTTTTATTATAATTTGATATGGACACCATTAGAAGGATATGCGCATCAAGGATGGCTCATGGAGCCCAAAGAAAGGATAAGGAATGAAAACAAATTCCTTTGGATTATGTTGAATCTACCCATCCTCAAGAGAAATTGATGAGTGCTCAAAGAAACCAATGATTGCTTTGTAGTGGTTCCTTGTAAACCTCCAACTAGGAGACATCCATCATGAGTAGGTTTAGTGAGTTGGAAATCGATGTCACAATTTAACAAAAAACGATATTCTTAAGCACAAATTCCATGAACAACATCTAGAAACCATGACAAAATCCCTTAGTAGGTACTATTTGGAATTTGAATTCAATATGGATGTTATTACAAAGTCATGACCATCAGGGATGGGTCTTAGGTCCTTGGCCATAGTTAAGAATGGGAAACAAGAGCCTCTCGGCCTGAAACCTTTCTTCTTAGGCTCAAAATCCAAGGAACAAGCCTTGAACCACCACATATGACCTCTATACAACATCATTCACCTCCCTGTGACATCATGACTAGATTATTTGTAACTAGGAATGGGTCTCAACATTTAATGAAGCTCAAGGGAGGATAATAAGGGCCTTTCTTTATCAGCGAAGCTTCTCATGCTCAAGCATTACAAACAACATAGATAACCCATGAACCATATTAGGATACAATTCCATGATTGTATCCTTGAAAAACTACATGGCACCCCCTCTAGTGTATCTCTAGCCTACTAGAGGGATATGAATGCCATGATTAAGCCAAAACATAATCCCTAAACAAGATTGTGACTTGGGTCCACACTAAGAATGGTTTTTCAGACCATGGCAGTTGTTATTTATCATTTGAGTGAGATGCAAATGCCATGAATATGTTTTGCATCGCAGAAATTTGTCTCATGGCTTAAACATGGTTAAGGGGGTAAAAAGAGTTGACTAGGATGCAGATGACATGAATATGTTTTGCATAGCGGAAATGTGTCTCATGGCTTAAACATGGTTAAGGGGGTAAAAAGAGGCTTCATCCATAATTGAACCTTCCTTCACTTAAATTCCATGGTAAAGGGAGGAAAACACATAGGCCACAACCCTTTAACATACCTTATTGATCTTGATTTCCATATTAAATAACACTCACAACCCATAACACAACCACTCTTTGGGGATCTTTGGCATCTGAGTTTGCTATGGATGTCATTAAGAGTTTTTAGACACTAAGTATTGGCCATGAAGTCTTAACAATATTATACGAAGGAAAACTAATGCCTTGAGGTATAATTGAATCTTCTCGAGTAGAAGAACCATGAACAAGTCCTCAAACCAACACATGAGTCCATTGTAAGACTTTGAGTAAAATATAGGAACCATGAGTAAGTTTCCTTAGGATATTATTAAATATTTCTTTGGATCAAGAACCCTAAGCAAATCCTTAATGTAACACACAACTCATTTCTAAGGCTTATTTGTAATCCTTTAGTTGGGATAAATGCCCCATCAGTAAGTTTTTTGCAATATAAATAATTTTAGGTTTAGACATGGTCAAAGGTTGAAATGAGGACCACACACCATAATTGAATCATCTCAATATTGAGCATCATGAATAAATTAGAAACCCCAACATAGACCCTCACTAGGGGGTCTTTTGCATATGATTTGGATATAAGCATCAAGATTCCTTTTGCATTATTGATGGGTCTTGGGGTTTTAGCCATGATCATGGCATGAAAATACCAACCTTATGCCTATAACATACCCAACTCCCTTGCTAAGCCATAATACTAAAAATATAGTATTTATACCATTATGCAAAGTTCACATTAACATGAAAAATGCAATACTCTCATATCCATAAAAATAAATATATGTAACATGATGAAAATAAGCATGCATCGAAAATAAAATTGAAATATGTGAATGAATATTATTAAAAAAACACATTGTGGAAAACCACAAAATGAAAAGAAAAATTTTAGCATTAAACTCAACAAAATGAATATGAGCACATATTTCATAAACAAATTTCACCATTGGCTCTGTATCTGGGATGTTCCTCCCAAACATAGACTCTATCGTTAAATTCCTCTCAATAGTAGTCCATAATAACGCTAGTGTTATGAATCCACAAGGAATTCTGGCTCTCATTACTAGCCACTATCCACTCAACATCCCAATACCCAAATTACTAACTCCTATAGCAATTCCAATTTGCTATCTTCCTTCCCCTTACCCTACAAAACTCAAGGAAAGATATATTCTTGTCCACAAAATAGTTAATCAACATATCCCACTTCTCTCCATGTCTCTGACATAGGTTGTCCTGGAACCTCTTAGCTAGGGACTCCAAGAGTTCTAAGCAATGATTGGAGTGCTCACATTATCCTTCCCTCAAGATCGTGTGCTATTTATTAGCCTAAATATTACTCTTACTCTCTCATGCTAGCCTAGTTCTTAGGACAAAAACTAACACATCTACCGTTTATTTTCCATACCCAATATGGTTAGTGCTCTTTCTTAGCACCATAATATATCTTTCCACTACAGTTTCTCTCTAAAAATTATGTCACTTTTTTCAACTCAAATTTCCTTTTTTTCCTTTCATGCTTTTACACTCATATTTCTAAATATTTAGTTATACATAGCCCATGTTGCCATAAATTGGTTATATGTCTTTTCCCACCAACTTCTTACATGCATTCATTTCGTTAGTGAAAGAAGGATTTCATGTGTAATAGCAAAATGACCTAGGCATGTGGAAAATTTCCCTTAGTCCTTGCTTGACCCCCTCTCTTATGGGATCATATCCCTAAGACATTATTCTCCCTCTTATATTATAACCATCAATGTATTTTTATTAAATCAGTGTGTGTATAAATTACAAATTCTAGGCTCTATAGCCTTCATTTAGTATATTCTTTTTGGTTGAAGTCATATCGTCTCACTACCCTAAATCATATCGTCATAATTACAGTGTGATTTATGGGAATTAAAACTTGGATATTACATCCCCTCACTATGTTACCAACTTAACTCGAACTATGACTTCAAACTAGGACGCTAGCCCTCAAAACCTATGATTTTGCATAAAAAAACGAAATAAACCCCTAAATCAAAAAGTGGTACCACCAATAACACCCTTTGTTACAATTAAAATTACAACATTTTTCAATAAAGGCATTCAAAATCAATATTATTATTAAGGAAAACCTTAAAAATCAACATCTAAATCAAAAAATGGTTCAACAAAGAGCAATAGATTTTTTTTTTTAAGGTTAAAATTATAGCTCATTTGAGATCGTATCCTTAACAACTAGTACCATTGCAACTTGTTGAATTTTTGTGGCTATGGTCGGTCTTCATAATTGATATTTTAGCCCCTCCAAATATATCTAATACATGTTCTTCATGTCGGCTTCAAAAAGAGGGAAACCCTGGTGAAAATTCCATGTAATAAAGTTAATAAAGAAAAAAATAAGACCATAGGTAAGGGACACGTATTCCAAGATTAATGTTGGGAAAACATGTCCTAGAAGACATCATTGGATGTGTTTATGGCTAAAGGAAATTAGCAATGGCAAAGGCAAAGGTTTTGGCACATTTATTTATGAAAATAAGGGAAATTAGGAGAAAAGTAAGGTGAAAGGTCACAAGGTGCATGTGAGGAGGAAAATGAAGGAAAATAATGGGAAATGAAGAAAATAGAGGCCTCATTAATAAAAAGGCTTCTGAGGATCAGTTGGTAACTTTTTGTCAGTTCAGTTTTGGAGCTCTCTCATTATTCTCTCTCTCTCTCTCACTCTTGGACACTTAGAATTTTCTTGGAGCACTTTAGCTTTGGAGCAAGGAAGGAAAAGAAAGCAAAGGGGAAGGAAGGAAGAGTAGGATCAAGCAACTTTAGCAGGAATACTTGTAGGTAACATATTTCATGTGTGATTTCCTAGTTGGTTTTGACATGGATGGCTTTGCATGTTGGTGTATGGTTCGCTTGCTGTTGGTGGCATGGTTTTCAAGCTAGCCTTACCTTTTTTGGATGTCATAGTGTGTTGGGATGTTTATCTCAGTTTTTAACTTTGGAATTCCCGGATTGATTTTTAGATCCGGGGCAGAGGTGGTCTCAAGGTTCATTCCAAAAGGCCTAGGAATCCCTTGACTAGTTTTGGCGAGATACACAGTAAAGCCTGAGGGAGGAGTCTCAGTTTAGGGCCTAGTGATCTGATGTAGATTGCAGTAAATCCTAAGAGGTTGGTGTCTTAGTGTAGGACCTAGTGATCCAAGATTGGATTGCGGTAAAGCCTGAGAGACAAGGAGATGAAAAATTCGTCAAGGATAGTGATGGATTCTGGATGGCATTCCAAGTTCGGTTCAGTTTTGTGATTGGAGCATCGGTTTTAGTGTGATCACATTTTGGTGAGGGTGGAGGTGGTTTAACGTTTGGATTCCCTTGGTTGTGTTTGGATTGGTTTATCCATGAGATCCTACATTCATGCTTGGAACATGGCACGAGGGTGACTGGCTGAAAGAAATATTTGGTTCAGCCATGTCTACGATCGGGTGATAAGTGGAAGTCCCAAACCTAGTAAGATTTTCCTATGGTTAATAAAAGCTAAGTTATGTTTCTTTTGTACTTGTTTATATGTGGATTTAATGGTTGTTATCTCAATGTCATTTCCATGGTTTTATGTTGGTTATAAGAATAGTTAATTGACTGGTTCATGTCATAGTTACTTCATTTATTTTCTTGTAATGGTTAAATGATGGATGAAAGACCTAACAGATGTCATAATAGTTCAAGGGAGAAGGTGGTGATCCTTCTTGTCATGTCTCATAAGAGTTTCCAGTCATTCATGTTCTATCTTGTATCCTAGACCTGTAGATTTCCTTGATGTCAAGTGTTCGACATAATGTTAGTCCCAATTGGGGATGGTCAAGCCTAGTCCTAAAGTTGATTTTTGGTTTGTGAGTGCTTTAATCATGTGTTTAATGGATTCTAAAAGTTACAATGATTTTTGGCCTTCGGCCAAAATTCTAGGCTAGGAAGGTGCCTTAAATTCCACAAACACTTGCACAGGCCTGCTAGGAAAAGTCCCTGGATGCGGGAATGTAGGCTTTTGGGAGCATCCAAAGGTCCCTATACATTGGCATGCCCATAACATGAGGGATTCAAGAGGTCAAAAGGTTCAAGAACTCAGTGGGACCCAAGGGCAGGATGCTTGAGTGGCTGGGTTTCCTCTTGGGAGTGTTGTTGCTGATGTGGAAGGTATGGTTGATGTGTTTCTGTCGATTCCATTTCCTTAAGGTCACCAAGGAGGTTCAATCCTATCATAGTAGCCTCTCGTCACATGTTTACCCCAATTGGTCAGTTACTTGGGTAGATATGGGAGGAGGGTTGTTACAAATGGTCACACCAATTCATCCTCCCAAGATCACTATATATATGCCATTCAACTTCATCCTCTAGGCCAATTTGGATAATAGGAATAACAAAGTACCTTCTACAAAGGAGAAAAGGAAAAAGGAAGGACGAAGTTGTTTAGAAGAAGACCAGGCTCTCTCTCTCTCTATTTGACCTCACACTTGTGACAAATCAAGTCGATATTTTATAGGCATAACCATTAGGAACAATCCAAGTTTTTCTATGGAAGGAGTAGGTTTGAATTTTAGCCTTTCTAACTGGCCTTGACTGAATCTTCAAGAAGCATATTATATCATGTTGTGGATGGATTGACCAAGTTTGACTTGGGAATATTGGTGGCTAGTTTGACATTGTTTTGACTAGAAGGATTATATGTATTTCTTAATGAGATGAATACTTTCTATAAGAAAAAGGTTGTTGGAGTTTTCCCCCAAGTGGGTAAAATTATTATGTTTGTTGTTTGGATATATCTTTATGATCCTATTAACATTTTGTTTCTATTGTTGGGATCTTCTATGTAACTTTTTTATGATGAATGTGAATGCAAGAACAATTAATATAAGAAATCATAAGAAATAATTATCAGATTACAAGACCTTGAAAAATCAACATGGTATAAGAGCTTGGGTGAAACAACAGTCTTAAAAGAAGTCAGACTATTTCAAATTATCCTATAAGTCTTGTTTTTTCACTAGCCCTAGAAACCCTAATACTATTCTGGTCGAAAAAGGGATGAAAAATATTCCAAAAGAAACCTAGATCTTCCCTATTGACCATGCCCTACCTATGTGACTTGTGATCCATTTGTTTTTTATCTAAGATAAAGAAGAAAAGCATTGAAGGCCTAGTTTAATCTTAGATGGATCGAATGACCTCACGAAGGTCGAAGCATGCTTGCATTTGTATAGAGGGACGAAGCCCTTAATTTATAGGTTGAAAAGACTTAGTCCATTTTAGTAGGTTAAGAAGACCTCAAATCCTATTGGGTGGAAATGTGAAGTTGGGTTACACTTTTGTGAGAATTAACAACGGAAAATTCATCATTGCACTTTTTCGGCCGAATTAGTCACTTTTTTTCAGCTGAAATATATTTTTTCCAGCCAAATAATTAAAAGCTAATGTTGGAATGAAAATTTGAACATTAAAGTTAACCAAAGCCTGCAACATATTGTTGGATGGTTGGGGGGAAATCCAGTTAGTTAGTTTTTTGGCCGAAATATTTTTTCAGCCAATTGTATCTTTTTGGCCGAAAAAAGTTGTTCGGACGAAAATTTAGTTTGTCGGAAAAATTGTTTATATATATTTGGGTCGTGAGCTCATTTTAAAGTTTTGTTGTGTTTTTATCTGCTTGAACGTTGTCTACATAGTGTTGTGTTTTTATCCATTGAACGTTATCTGTGTAGTACTGACCATTGTATGCGCTTGACACTGGAGGAGTTTGATGCAATGTGAATAGCTCAGCCTTGGTGTTTTGCATGTTATGTTAATATCTAGCAGGTCACGTTGATGTATGGTTTTCATTGCAACTTATTTATTTAATATTTTGGTTTTGGAGGCCTGCTTGGTGCTGGAGGAGTTCGACGCTAAGGAGTTTGGTGCACTGTGAATGACTCAGGTCAGGTTGATGTTTACTAGGTTTATGCTTTGCAAGTTACATTAATGTTTAGCAAGTCACATTGATGTATAGTTTTCTTTGCAACTTGTTTAATTTTTTTAATTTTTGTAGGTCTGCTTGGTACTAGAGAAGCTCGACGCTGGAGGATTTTGATGTCGAGGAGTTTGACGTTAACTAGATGTAGGAATTTTGACTTCTTTCCGCATCTAATCAACCCATCATGATTGCCAAAATAAGTCTCTATAAAAAATAGTCATCTTTTGTTAAAAAATGTTCATATTAATGCAACAGAAACTATGCATATTAATATATATATAATGTTTATATATTAATATTTTCATGAATATATATATCTATATATATATATATATATATATATATATATAACCTTTTGTTTATGAAAACTTTGAACTGTTAAAAATTGTTCATTAAGTTCATATTAATGCAGCAGAGATTGTTCATATTAATTCCGCAGAGAAATTGTTCATATTAATATATATTATGTTCATATTAATATATATATAATGCTTATATATTAATTTTTTCATAAGCATAATTATATATAAACAAGAACCATAAAAAATTGATAAACAAAACCCTACCGAAAACTCTAAATGTATTAAGGTTATGAAGAAAGGGGATGGATTGTATGTTGGCATTATGACACAGGTGTTGTCCTTGATGCCAACTCATTCAGATGATAGATCATAGTTCAGTAGGTTAACAACACAAAGTTACATATCATATTTCAAAAAATGAAGAAAGAGAGGTATAAAGAGGTTCACCATTGGAAACGTTGCATATACACGCGGATTCACTGTATACAAGTCACGTATATGTACACACACACTTTCATAGAAGGAAAGGCGCATATACCTTGGAAAATTAAATTTTTGGTCCAAAGTATTTGGTCCATGGTATTTTGATCCATGGTATTGGTCCAAGGTATCTAGTCTGAGGTATTGACCCTAGATATTTGGTCCAAGATATTGATCCTAAATGGTTTTGGTCCATGTTATTGAGAAAGGCCTAAAACTATAAAAGGAGGAGAAGATCATTAGGTCAAGGTGTGCAAGTATTGAATATCTGATGAAGTGTGAGATCTAGTATGCAGGTTATTGGGTTATGGTGCATAGCTAGATTTGAACAAAGGATGAACCTTAGCTAATGATGAGGAATCAGATCTAATCACGAGGAATCAAATCTAATGATGAATCGGGATCTTAAGGTATAAAATGTACCATCTTTTGTGTTGACGCTCATGTATATTCTAGATTTGAACACTGACACAAATATTATTCTATAAATGATATGATCTGGGTATAACTAAAGTCTGGAATAGCTGCAGAACTCTGAATTTATATTTCCAAATGTATACGCTGGTTGGATTTAAGTAAAGCGCATGTACACGTAGGTTAGACACATGGAAGTAGTGTATGCCTTATAAAATATGTTTAGTTGCCTATGTTTGCTGTTGCAGTGTTCTGGGTTCTGGCTTGGGTTCTGGTTACAGCATTCTGAAAGATCGGATTGAAGGGTTGTCAAAGTGATTGATTGATTCAGTTGTGATTGGTTCAAGGGAGATTGGTTGATGCAGATATATTTGATGATTGAATGATGTTATTGATGGATCTAGTCTGAAAATTTATGAGACGTGGTCCCTAGAAGAAAATAGAAGGGCGTAGCCTTCTATAGGTCGGCACCTACGTACTAGTAAACATATCAACTAGTACAAGAGCTAGGGGGTTGTAGCTCCCTTCCAGTAGAAGCTAGAGAATGAGAGAAGGTTGTATCCTTCTATAGGTAGAAGCCTGCATGCTAGTATAAGGTTGCACCAGTACAAAAATTGTAAACATAATTCTCTTATTATTAAAATAAGATAGAGATGATTGCAGCAGGTGGTTTTCACCCACATTGGGTTTCCACCTTATATCTTGGTGTTTATTTTGTTGCTTATGTGAGATGATTTATTTTACTTTTACTGCACTCTCTAATGAATTCCTGATATACTGATTAAAGTCCACTACATGATGATTTGGGTAAATCAAAAGATCTCTTCATATACGTTGGTTTCATTAAGAATAGTTACACGCTAGTTCACTGAGCTAAAGTAGTGTATACACATCAGTTTTGAAAATTAAATTATTGATATAATAATACTAATTCACCCCCCCAGTATTATTTCCAACAATTGGAATCAGAGCAGGCCCTTCAGAAGAAGCTTGATCGCTTGAAGGAAGATCCATCATCATGAGTATTCAAAAAAGCAGGGGATCCATCAGACCGCTAATCTTTGATGGAAGCAACTTTGTTTATTGGAAGATAAGAACCACAACCTATCTTCAATCTCTTGGAACAAATGTCTGGGAAATCGTGGAAGTAGGATATACATTTCCATTAGAAATTCCTATAGATATCGTAGGTAAAAAGCAATATGAAACCAATGACAAGGTTGTCAATACATTGTTGGGAGGTCTGTCACAATCAAAGTTTGTCAAAGTTTAGGAGTTCAAATCTGCCAAAGAAATATGGGACAAAATAATTTTAAGCTACGAAGGAGACTCTCAAGTAAAACGCGCTAAACTGCAAACTCTTAGAATTCAATATGAAACTCTCAAGATGCACAATGATGAAAGTGTAGCTAGATATTTCGTACATATAGATGAGATTGTTAATTGCATGAAGAATCTGGGTGAAGAGATAAAGGAAGTTACTTTAGCTGAAAAAGTTTTAATATCCTTGTTTGCTAAGTTTTAATCAAAAGTATCCGCCATAGAAGAAAAGCAGGATCTACAGACTATTACTATGACACACCTGCACGAAATCTTAACTGCCTTTGAGATGAGTGTCAGGCGGAAAGAGTCGATTGTGTGGACACAACAAACCTCCCTAGGAGCCTAAGACTCTCTAGTGACAAACAAGAGCAATCCTTCTCTAAACATGCATTTACTATATGGGAAATCAAGTGTTTAGATCCTACATGTTGTTCAACGCTGTTGTAGCAGTCCAGCTCCGCTGATCCGGATGAGCTCCTCCTTCACTTTGAAACCTGCATACACTAACAATCAAACGATTAAATAGCACTTGATAATCTCATAGAATAAAACATATTTAACACATAGACCAAGGAGTACATGAAACAACTCATAAATAACAAGTTATTGAGAAGAATGGACTCATTTGCATTAATAGGTAACAAAAGGAACAAATACAACCTGAGCCTTGGTGTTGTGCAAGTCCCTCCCAGGGTCCATCAAGAGTTCTCCTTTACTTTGACAAAGCTCACCCACTTCCAAATAGAACAAGCAAAGATGGCAATCTCTCCTCACAAGCTTCTAAATGGGAGTCCTAATTTCTGCAGCATTTACCCTTAGAAATGTATAGCTTTCAACCTCCCCCCTTCTGGCCCAATGCCTGTATTTATAGTGCTCAAGAGGAAGTTAATCAGGTCCACCATCAATGGGATAATCCCCTCTTTGGATGGGATAGCTCCCTTATTGATGGGATAAGTTCCTCTTTGGTAGGAGTGCATGAACCATCTGGAGGCGCTCAATACATGTCGAACAACGTTCTAGAATGCTCTAGAAATGACCACAAGTGATTTTTTAAAGATGAAACTTGCGCATTTTAACCTTTACAGGGGGATGCACCTGCCCCTTTACATACAGAGCGTCCAAAGACGCAGCTTTTGTGAACATTGGGTGCGTACCCGCAAGTAAGGTTGAGAGAACCTGCGTCCCCAGAGATAAATACATTTAGAAAGACTTTCTCTCTTTTTTGGAGTTTGACATGGAGAGCAGAGGCATAAGACTTGCCTAAGAGGGTAGCATGACTGTTGATAGAGCCATACTAACTATAAATAGTCATGGTGACAATTTTTAGTGTAACAGATTGCCCCCTAAAGTGCGAAGCTTGTAATAGATTAGGGTTTTGTATTATCTAGGAAGGGTGAAGCGCTTTATCATTTCAAGGATTATCTCGTGGAGAGCCTGGTCAGAACCTACAATTTTCAACACAAAATACATGTATAAGATTATATCATCACTGAGGTAGGCATTCCCATACTCAGATTAAAACTTTAACTAATAGACTAACTACTCTGATACAGGAATGATCTTGCAATACATCATAATCATAGACTTTTGTAGACACAATATGGGCGCAGCCATCTGTTTATGATTAGTCTACTTAGATAATGAATACAAAACTCCTCACAACCTGGATGGTGGAAACTAGATCCAGGGTCTTCATTTCTACTTCCCGAATTGGTACGATTCTAGCCATGCGAATAAATGAGTTGATGTCGAACATGGTAGAAACCACTTGATTACCAGTCGATGATGTAAACTGTTAACAAGCGTGAGAGAGACCACCAGTAATGTCAATGGTTCCCAAAGTACCCAGTACAATCCATGAGATGTGAATGAATGAGTTGATGTCGAACATTTCACGGAATCCTTCGATCAAAAGTCAATGATGTAAACTGACGTCAAAGGCGAGAAACCTGCCATTGATGCATGCAGACTTCAAGGTACTGACGATTTCTAAGTCATCTCTCTAGATAATGTGCTGATGTCGATAGAAAGCGACTCGTTGCAGGCAAGCCCGCAACACGAAATCATTGTTCAAGTTGAAGAAATGTTGTTGTAAGGACTGACTCAGGGATGGTCAAATGGATGACAAGTATTTTGCAGATGAAAGCTTTTCTTGCAGACCTCTTGAACACATAATGACACGATAGATGGTTTGGTGATAAATAACTCAAATTTAATCCCCGGAACCCGACTGAAGACTTTCAAAGTGGTTTGATCAACTGTGAGGTAAAGGATTTCCCAACCCAGGTGAATGAAAAGTGTCGTGTTCAAGAGTGGTAATAAAGTTTCTTCTGAGACAAAAGGTAACAAATAGGCTCATTCTTCTCTCTTTTCCCCCACCATTTCTTGCAAGTACCTCTTTATTTTTAACAAGCTTGAGGAGGATAACATATGCTTGATTATAAGCTCATCCTTCGGATGAATCCAACCTAGTTTTGATTCGAACCCTAGGAAGGAGTGGTTCGTTCCTGTTTGTAATTGAACAGGTCCTTTACTGTGAAATGTTTAACGAGCCCAGTATAGGAGAAACTCTGCGTTTTTCAATTTTAGAGAGTCTGAAAAACTTAAGAAGACTCCAAGTTGAACTTTTTCGTAGATTTGTGTCCCTCAAGCCCGAAAAAGTATAAAATAATACCTGGGGGAACCGCTTGATCTTGCGACCAAGGAGTACTTTCATAATTAGTGCCACTGACCTGAAAAGTAAAAAGCAATCAAGGACACGTCGTTTTATTTCCGTATCGATTTTGAGACGACAAAAACCCGGCAACCTTTTCCTGATTTTACGGTCAGAAAAGAGCTATAAGGGGACCGTCTTTTAATTCTGTTTTAACGAGTGTAAAAGAAACGCTCGGCAATCTTTTCATTTTTAGGAGTCAGAAAAGGGCTTAAAAGATGACTCTGATATTTTGGTTCGTGAAAAATGACAATTTTCCCTCTAAATCCCTTTGTCCTGCACAAAAACAACACATTACTCATACCTGTTTAAGATAGGCAAAAATACATCGAAAAACATCTTTCCATGGTGAAAAATGAACAAATTCATCCAAAAAACCTATAAAAATATTTTTTACCATGTCATTTTTACCATTTTACTGTTGAGGTTGAAAAATGGGCTTTTGGCAAGAAACTTCCCGTGGTTGCTGCGGAAAATCCGACCGTCAGAATCGAACGTCGTCTCTTCCAGGTATTTTACAACATCCTCCTCTTCAATTTCATCCGTTTCAAATTGTATTTTAGGTTTTAGTTTTTATTTTTGGGGGGTTTTGGGTTTCAAAGTGCGCTCTGCGGGGGACGCAGGTGCCCTTCGGGTGACCTGCGTCCCCCGACTTTTTCCTGTATAGGAAAAAGGTCGGGGGACGCAGCCCACCTTCAGGCCAGCTGCGTCCCGACACCCTATATTCTGAACGCGGGGTGCGTCCCCCGCGAAAGGCGGAATTTGAAACCCCAAACTCCACCAATAACCATTAAAAATTTCCCAAATTAATTCTAATCTCTGTTTCTTGGTGTGTAGGGCACTCACCATGTTGGATTGGAGAGAAAGAGAGCACGAAGACGTTATTTAGCCGCAATTAAACATCAACCTTCCATTGATGCCCTAAAAGCATGCGGGCTATATAAATACTGGGCCATACCTGGCATGAGGGCTCAGGTGAGATTCTTGGAATGGTTGGTTGAGAGATGGAACATTCAAGAGCAATGCTTTTACATAGGAGGGCGCCAGCTCGAGATAGAGCCCTCTGACATATACTTTCTCACTGGCTTGCCAAATAGAGGCGAGCAACTCAATCTAGCCGGGACTAGGCCGGGTGGCCAATCCCTTGCTAGTCTCCGGGCAGATTGGTGCACACCCAATGCACACCATGCGAAAGGCGTGGAAATCAAACACATCTCTCTGCGTGAACTCAAAGTTATAGCTTTCACAGTTACCAGAATTTGCGGCACAGCTGCTTTACATATTGCCTCCGGGTCCCAAATGCGGATGGCGATTGACTGTTACCAAGGCACCATTTTCAACTGGTGTGATGCTGTGTCGGCTAATATGAAGAGCCAACTGACTAGGGCAAAGAACGGACAACTGAAGACCTTTGGATATGGGCCTCTAGTTGTGAACTTTGCCTTAGAGAGAGTTCCGATGCTGATCCCTCAGCAACTCACTGTTGATATCTTGGGTCCTCGGGAGCCAAAGCTGATACGATGGGTTACGGTGATGGCCCGACATCCTGACGAGGGCGCGGCGGTTGTTCGATTCACTGATAGTTATTTTCACTGGTTAGAGGACCAGGTTTTTTCGATCCAGGACTTTCCATATGCCGGAGTAGATTTTCGAGGTGATCCGGACATGGTTCTTCCACAGGGAGAGCAATGGGACGATAGAGGTACTTTATTTTTCACAAGTTTTCAAATTATGTATTTTTTTTTGTTTTTTATATATATCGTCTCAAAACTGACAGTAAAAAATTTTCAAAATGCAGATGTTGGTCCACAGCATCCAGCCAACCTCCAGCCTTTTGAGAGGAGACATCCAGCTGCACCGGTACCAGCCCCACAGGACGCGGCTGCAGAGTCACTAGCTGAGCTGGAGCATGATCTAGAGCGTCTGACGGCGGATATGCCTGAGACTACCATAGATGATATTCCTATCAGACTTCAGCGCTATGTAGTCGTAGTCCTTGGACCGTTTAGGAGATTTTTGTGTAAGGTAGCCCGTGCAGTGGTGTTGTATAGGGAGCACCACCAGTGGAGTCGCCAATTTGTCAGGCGGAAAGAGTCGATTGTGCGGACACAACAAACTGTAGAATTTTTTGAATAATATGACACATATTCAACAGAGATTATCCTGATCATACAATTTAAGCAGAACATGTATAATACATAATCTCCTCTACGTTGATCATCAAATTACAGAAGCAGAAACATCCACAGGCACACATAGAAGCATCAATCAAACTCATAAACACAGTATGTATCCCGGGGAAAGCATCTCGCTAAAAACCCCACACTATCTGTATATTATATTGATTGAATCATGTAACAATACAAAGCATAATACTTCTCACAAGTATCTCCACCTGTTACACACAATACAGCTCAGATTTGATCTCCAAATCTCTCCCGCTGCTTGCCTGCCTCCACTGCTCAAACCTGCTCGAGAACTGATGAGAATGTCTTCCCAAACTCATTTTTCACCTGCAAAATAGTCACTCACTCTTTGTGGACGTGAGCAAAGGCTAAAATGTGGGCCAAATACGAGAGAAAACTCATTGGCATACTCAATCCCTTGATTGTGCAAGATCTGATGCACAACTATAGTCACAACTGATAGCAATCTGATTCTCTACCACTTGTCCCTGTTGAACTGAACATGCACTGACATGCAACTGAGTTAACTGATGTATTCTTTAGTTATATTATGAGTTAATAATTAGTTTAACAACTCATCATTAGTCTATCTGCAGTTAGACTAACTACAACTAGTTTAACTAAGTCAAACTGAACACAACTCCATCAACTGTACCTCCAGTCCACTAAACTCAACTCACTTGAGTTCTAACTGAAGTCCTGCATGCAAATATTAGTCATCCCATAGGTAACCACGTATTTCCTTGTGGGATTTGCATGTACCACATCCGTAGCTCATTCTGAAGTGCTCCAAGAGAATAAGATTAAGTTTATAGTCCAAATATTATTGTGAGATAATAATATTTGACTTTTCTATTTTTGACAGCCAGTCTAAAAATAGACTTTGATCACTCACACTTTCATCAAAAATAGAAGTCCATCTATTTTTCCAACTTGATCAATCATCCATAAACATAGACATGATCCATATGTCTAAAAATAGACCTAGTCTAAAATAGACTTGCGCCAAAAATAGCCTGTGGGCCCACTTAGTGAAGGCGACTCTTTTCACTAAGCTCCATCATCTTGTTGCACTCTCAACAAGCATTTCTTGTTGCACACTTTTCAACACTCCCTCTCAACAAGAAAGGCTTCCTCTCAAACCCGATCCTGTAACTCTGGAATGTTCTCCATGCAACACATCTGGCCGGTCCACTTCCTCTATCATCAAAGTCTCTGACTACTATTGCCTCTGTCGACTGAAACTCTGCATCTCTGTGCTCTTCAGTATCTGACTTCTCTAGCCTCTTTCACTTTGATCTCTGACTGCATCCGTGCTGCTGCTGGTTCTATCTCCCAGCATTGCATCCGCACTGCACCTCCCAACTGACCTCCCTGTTGGGATAGAAACATCCTCTGATGCTGAAGCTTTACCTGCTGCTGACAAGTGCTCCCTCTCTGACATCTGCACTACTGCAACATCTCCATGCATCTCGCACCATTGCACACCTCTCTGTGCCACCTAGCACTGTGCAAAACACTTGTGCCTCTCGCATTGCTACAGCCTGCTAGCTATGCGCTGTCCTGGGATTCCCTGCACTGTCGCTCTCTTTGCCGCTCCATCCGCATCTGTCTCTACCCAATCAGTCAGTTCCTGCTACTACACATTGGGCTCCCGTAGCAAGGTCTCATCCAAGAGGTTGGGTACCTCAAGGATCTTGCCCCTCCTCCTTGGGACAATCAATCCACATCACCGCACCTCCTACCTGGAGGTATGGATGCATGCGATCCCTCAACCCACCTAGCTTGAAGTTTCCCCCTACTGGAGGTCTCTGGATGAGTAGATGTCTCTACTCGATCTCCTCTCAGCTTCCCTTGTTGTGACTGCTCCACAACCTCCTAAAGCTGCTGCACCAATCGTGGCTCCTCCACAATCGTTTGAGACTTCTTCTGGCTCTGCATGTTGAGAGGTAATATACGCTCCCTCTCAACCACCAAGTCTCCATCAGTTGCCTTGCTGCTCAAGGCTTTGCATGCATCTTGAACCTCAAGAGCATACAGGTTCTTGACCCGTGAACCAATCTGCTTCACCTGTCAGGTGATGATGTGTCTAAGGAAAACCTTTCCCTTAGTAAAGACCACATCATATCCTCTGTCTTCCAACATCGCGATCGACACCAAGTTTCTCTTCAGTCCTGGTACATACTTGACATCAGTCAAGGTAAGGCGAGCTCCATGCTCCCTCTGAAAAATAACCGTGCCTACACCTGAGACACTATACTTCTCATCATTACCCATCCCTATGAGTATCTAGAGATCTTTCTCCTCCAAAGTACTGAACAAACTTTTGTCACCGGTCATGTGGAAAGAAGCTCCACTGTCAAGAAACCAACCACTTCCCATCATGGATGAAACCATGCATGCGAAGAGTGTGAAGTCCAACTCAAACTGTGAAGCAAGTGAGGCTGCCTCACCTTCAGATCCTTCCCCGGATCCCTTCTTGGACTTCTTCTTTGGGCAATTAGTAGCATAATGACCCAACTCATGACAACGAAAGCATCTCACCTTCGCCTTGTCAACCTTCTTCCCATCATTGGAAGAACTGGATTCGGAAAGAGAAACCTTCCCCTTCCCCTTCCTCGCCTTACTCGCTAAGGCACAGTTCTCCTCATCCTGCATGGATGAAGAACCGTCTCTGGTGCTCCGTCTAATCTCCTCCTGCATCAAATCCGACCATGGTCGTTCCCAATTTGGCAGTTTCTCCCTTCCATTCACCGAGTCTTGGTAGCTATGCCAACTCTTAGGAAGGTCAAGGAGTCCTAGACTCACCATCCTCATCATCAACAGTAACCCCCACACTTCCCAGCTCATCTCGACACTGAGTGAACCTCGTGAGATACTGGGGCATACTATCTCCATTCTCGAACTGAATGTTTCTGAGTTTTATCTCTTGCTTTGGAATTAAATTCGAATTCCACCAGCACAAAACTCAACTGCTTCCGATCTAGAATTCGTGAGAACAAATTATTTCTTGTACAGAGATCGACTGTATGGGCATTCACCGGATATCTCACCTTCCAAAAGAAGGATGAATCCAAAGGCTACCTGGCCCGATTACAGACTCTGCCTGAAGAAATAAAATGTAAACACTTCCTGAATAGTAGATCTGATGATCAATCCTCGCTTGATATCCTGTAAAAATCTCTTCTACAAATCAAGCAGCTCCGATACCATGTAGAAACTTTTTCTACAATTATCTAGCTCTGATACCATGTAGAATTTTTTGAATAATATGACACATATTCAACAGAGATTATCCTGATCATACAATTTAAGCGGAACATGTATAATACATAATCTCCTCTACGTTGATCATCAAATTACAGAAGCAGAAACATCCACAGGCACACATAGAAGCATCAATCAAACTCATAAACACAGTATGTATCCTGGGGAAAGCATCTCGCTAAAAACCCCACACTATCTGTATATTATATTGATTGAATCATGTAACAATACAAAGCATAATACTTCTCACAAGTATCTCCACCTGTTACACACAATACAGCTCAGATTTGATCTCCAAATCTCTCCCGCTGCTTGCCTGCCTCCACTGCTCAAACCTGCTCGAGAACTGATGAGAATGTCTTCCCAAACTCGTTTTTCACCTGCAAAATAGTCACTCACTCTTTGTGGATGTGAGCAAAGGCTAAAATGTGGGCCAAATATGAGAGCAAACTCATTGGCATACTCAATCCCTTGATTGTGCAAGATCTGATGCACAACTATAGTCACAACTGATAGCAATCTGATTCTCTACCACTTGTCCCTGTTGAACTGAACATGCACTGACATGCAACTGAGTTAACTGATGTATTCTTTAGTTGTATTATGAGTTAATAATTAGTTTAACAACTCATCATTAGTCTATCTGCAGTTAGACTAACTACAACTAGTTTAACTAAGTCAAACTGAACACAACTCCATCAACTGTACCTCCAGTCCACTAAACTCAACTCACTTGAGTTCTAACTGAAGTCCTGCATGCAAATATTAGTCATCCCATAGGTAACCACGTATTTCCTTGTGGGATCTGCATGTACCACATCCGTAGCTCATTCTGAAGTGCTCCAAGAGAATAAGATTAAGTTTATAGTCCAAATATTATTGTGAGATAATAATATTTAACTTTTCTATTTTTGACAGCCAGTCTAAAAATAGACTTTGATCACTCACACTTTCATCAAAAATAGAAGTCCATCTATTTTTCCAACTTGATCAATCATCCATAAACATAGACATGATCCATATGTCTAAAAATAGACCTAGTCTAAAATAGACTTGCGCCAAAAATAGCCTGTGGGCCCACTTAGTGAAGGCGACTCTTTTCACTAAGCTCCATCATCTTGTTGCACTCTCAACAAGCATTTCTTGTTGCACACTTTTCAACACAAACCTCCCTAGGAGCCTAAGACTCTCTAGTGACAAACAAGACAAACAAGAGCAATCCTTCTCTAAACATGCATTTACTATATGGGAAATCAAGTGTTTAGATCCTACCTGTGGTCCAACGCTGTTGTAGCAGTCCAGCTCCGCTGATCCAGATGAGCTCCTCCTTCACTTTGAAACCTGCATACACTAACAATCAAACAATTAAATAGCACTTGATAATCTCATAGAATAAAACATATTTAACACATAGACCAAGGAGTACATGAAACAACTCATAAATAACAAGTTATTGAGAAGAATGGACTCATTTGCATTAATAGGTAACAAAAGGAACAAATACAACCTGAGCCTTGGTGTTGTGCAAGTCCCTCCCAGGGTCCATCAAGAGTTCTCCTTTACTTTGACAAAGCTCACCCACTTCCAAATAGAACAAGCAAAGATGGCAATCTCTCCTCACAAGCTTCTAAATGGGAGTCCTAATTCCTGCAGCATTTACCCTTAGAAATGTATAGCTTTCAACCTCCCCCCCTTCTGGCCCAATGCCTGTATTTATAGTGCTCAAGAGGAAGTTAATCAGGTCCACCATCAATGGGATAATCCCCTCTTTGGATGGGATAGCTCCCTTATTGATGGGATAAGTTCCTCTTTGGTAGGAGTGCATGAACCATCTGGAGGCGCTCAATACACGTCGAACAACCTTCTAGAATGCTCTAGAAATGACCACAAGTGACTTTTTAAAGATGAAACTTGCGCATTTTAACCTTTACAGGGGGACACACCTGCCCCTTTACATACAGAGCGTCCAAAGACGCAGCTTTTGTGAACATTGGGTGCGTACCCGCAGGTAAGGTTGAGAGAACCTGCGTCCCCAGAGATAAATACATTTAGAAAGACTTTCTCTCTTTTTTGGAGTTTGACATGGAGAGAAGAGGCATAAGACTTGCCTAAGAGGGTAGCATGACTGTTGATAGAGCCATACTAACTGTAAATAGTCATGGTGACATTTTTTAGTGTAACAATGAGAAAAGGAGTTCCATCAGATATGAGATAAGCTACATTTAAAGCTTCAACAAAAGGAAAAGAAGAACTCAACGAATCAGGAGATCTTTCGGAAGAAGAAGAGGAAGTAAACTTTGTCAAGAATCTTCAATGGGGTTCCGGAAGGTTCAGAGGTAAACTACCTTTCAAATGTTTTGCTTGTGGAAGAGTTGGTCATTATGCTACCAAATGTCCTCATAAAGATAAATTTGATAAAGGGAAGGAATCTGCAAAATGGAATAGAAAACAAAGTGTAAGTAAGAAGAGCTACTATACTCATGAAGATAGCGATGGTTTATCAATTAACGATGAAGATGAAAATAGTAATGACTATAGACTTTTAATGTCTTATGAAGATGATGATTTCTTGGATGCTTTAGATGAAGATGACCTTTATGAAGAAATCCCTAAACTCAAAATTTGTTTAGAAGAAAAGAATATGATTATAGATACTTTGACATTCCATCTTGCTGAAAGAGAAAAACACAATGAGAAACTAGAATGTGAAATTGTGGGTCTAAGAAAGGATCTTGAGAAAAAAAAAACCTAAATCTTAGATTTGCTAAAGGATTAGAAACCTTAAATGAAATTATCAAAGTGCAGCATTCTCCTCTGATAAAGAAAAGTTTTGGATATTCTTAAGAAATATCTAAAGCACAAAAGTTGTCAACCTCCACTAAAAGCTATCTTGAAGCAGCAAAGAGCAGTGAACAGTTTGAAAATCGTCAAAAAAGGCATAAAGTAGATCACCAGGTAAATCAGGCTCAATTTACTTCAAGGATGAACAAAAGCCATAACCAACATCAGGTAAATCATACTCAATCTGCTTCATGGATGATTATGAATAGAAACTACAATCACCAGGTCAGTAGATTCGATAATCGTAGGAACTTCTTTAATGGCCAATGTTTTTCATGTCATAACTTTGGACACAAAGCTGCTCAATGTGTTGCTTATAAGACCATCATGACTAGAGAAGCACGAAATCAAAGAAATGTGATAGGGATCATGAAATGGTCCTACAATAACTTTTCTCTTCTCGAAAATGAAATAGAATGCTCTATCTGCAACAACTTCAGTCATGAAGAATCTGAATGCAGGAGTAAATTTTTGCAAATATCTCAAAAGGAGAAAACTCCATTTATACCCAAAATATGGAAAAAAAAAAGAACCAGAAATAGAATGATGTGGCATATCCTTGTATGCAGAAGGACAAGAAAAGCAATGGTACATTGACAGTGGATGCTCAAAACACATGACAGGTGACAAAGAAAAACTTCACTCATATAATTCCTTAGAAAAGGAAAAGAAGGTCTCATTTGGAAATGACACTCCTGCTGTCATAAAAAGTAAAGGCTTTATTTTCTTAAAAGAAAAGGTTAAAGCTGGGAATGTTATGTATGTTGATGGTCTAAAGCATAACCTGTTGAGTGTCAGTCAAATGTGTGATCAAGGAAATGAAGTAGTATTTCAATCAAACGGATGTGTTGTTCATGAGCTTGATACAGGAGAAACCGTGATCAAAGGTACAAGAACTCCAAACAACTTATACATACTCAAGGGAGGAAAACAACAGTGTTATCTAAGAAAAAATGATGAACACTGGCTATGGCACAAAATATTGGGGCATCTAAGTTTTTCTCAAATAAGAAAAGCATGCAGATTCCAGGTTGTTCGTGATCTTCCTGATATCAACATTCCTGAAAATACAATATGCAAATCATGTCAATTCGGTAAGCAAACCAGATCTCACTTCCCTGAAAAGGAAGGATCAACTAGTAAACCTCTTGAACTTGTTCATACTGATTTATGTGGACCATCAAGGAAAAAGTCACCTCGTGGAGAAGAATACTTTATATTGTTCATTGATGATTCTTCCAGAATGTTTTAGATAGGTCTTCTAAAGCATAAATATGAAGCATTTGAAAAGTTCAAAGCCTTCAAAGCTTTGGTTGAAAATGAATTAGATAGCAAAATCAAATGCCTCAGATCTGATCGAGGAGGGGAATTTACCTCGGATGAATTCTTTGACTTTTGTGAACAACAGGGAATAAAAAAGCAATTCTCCACCGCAAGGACTCCTCAGCAAAATGGAGCGGTATAAAGGATGAACAGAACTGTTCAACAAATGGCTCATGCTATGCTAGATGAGTCTGGAACTCCTGCAACCTTCTAGGGTGAAGCTGCATCCGCTACCGTCACTATTCTCAACCAAGAAAATGTTCGGGTAAATAGCACTCAAACTCCACATGAACATTGGAAGCAAATGTTACATGAAAAGGATTGGTGAAAAACTTGGTAAGGTTGAACCCAGAGCAGATGAAGGTATTCTTCTTGGTTACACTTCCTGAAGTAAAGGATATAAATGTTGTAATAAAAGGCTTGGGAAAATTATTGAAATTATTGATGTTGTGGTTGATGAAGCATGCAAAAATCCAAAACCGATAAAAACCGATGTTTATGAAGAAGATGAGGATTATCTTCCCACATCAAATCACACTAATTCTGAAGAAGAAACCAATGAAGCACCAGAGGAAGAGATAACAGTAGAAGAAAAGACTTCTTCCAGGTATGTTCAGAAAAATAATCCAGAAACTCAGATTTTGGGACAGAAAGAGGTAGGTGTGCAGACAAGAAGAACTATTACAGAAGCTTCAAACTATCTAGCATTACTACCTTCCTCTGAACCTCACAATGTAAATGAAGCATCAAAGATGAATGTTGGGTCAAGGCTGTGAATGAAGAACTTGAGAAAATTGAAAAGAATAATGCTTGGGAATTAGTTCCTAGACCTCATGATAAGAACATCATAGGAACTAAATGGATATTCAAAAAAAAGTTGAATGAAAATGGAGAAGTTATTAGAAACAAGGCCAGACTTGTTTGTAAAGGATATGCTCAACAAGAAGGTATAGATTTTAACGAAACTTTTTCACTTGTTGCTAGACTTGAAGCCATAACAATTTTTCTTGCTCTTTCTAGTTATCAGAAATTCAAAGTATACCAAATGTAAAATTAGCCTTTCTTAATGGATACTTAGAAGAAGAAGTCTATATTGAGCAACCAGACGGATTCATTCTTGGAAATGATGCAAAACTTGTATTCAGACTCAGAAAATCTCTCTACGGTCTAAGACAAGCTCCAAGGGCATGGTATTACCGTCTTGACAAATATCTCCACCAATAAGGTTCTTTAAAGGGATCAGCTGATAACAATCTATATATAAAGATTGACAATAATAAATTTCTAATACTTGTTGTCTATGTTGATGATATCATTTTTGGTAGCAATGAAGAATCCATAAGTCAGAATTTTGCTTCGGTAATGCAGCAAGAATTTGAAATGTCTTTGCTTAGTGAGCTTACATATTTTCTTGGTCTACAAGTTCAACAAAATAAAGATGGTATTTTTCTGTCACCAAATATCACAAACAGATCTTGAAAAAATATGGCATGGAAGACTCTAAACCAGTATGTACCCCAATGGTAACAGGATCCAGTCTTACCTCAAATGATGAATCAGCAACAGTACATCAACCAACTTACAGATCCATGATTGGCAGTCTGCTTTATCTAACAGGTACCCGACCAGACATCATGCATGCAGTAGGAATATTTGGAAGATTCTAAGAAAATCCAAAGGAATCACACCTTTAAGCAGTCAAAAGGATTTTCAAATATATTCAAGGTACAAAAAATTTTGGTTTGTGGTATCCTAGAGATATAGATCTTACACTTCATGCATATACAGATACATATTGGGTAGGAAGCACTGATGACATAAAAAGCACTAGTGGTGGTGCATTCTATATGGGTTCCAGGTTAGTATCTTGGTTCAATAAGAAACAAAGTTCAATTGCATTATCTACAGCTGAAGCAGAATATGTGGTTGTTGCATCTTACTACACACAACTACTTTGGATGATGCAAACATTGCAAGACATTCAGATCACATGTACTCCACCCATCTCCATTCTATGTGATAATACAAGTGCCATCAGTATTTCAAAGAATCCAATCATGCATTCCAAGAGAAAGCACATATCCATCAAATATCATTTTCTACATGAACAAGTGCTTGAACAAAATGTCAAATTGGAGTATGTTCCCTCCAAAGAACATGTTGTTGATATATTCACTAAACCACTGCCTAGAGAGACATTTGAATATCTTAGACATAAGCTGGGAGTAATTGTTGCATCATCCTATTGTTAAATCCAATTTTTTTCAGAGAAAGGTGGTTATACGCGAGTTTCATAAAGCGTAGTCACCTATATACGTTGGTTTCTATGGGTACAATCACGTATATGTTGGTTTGAGGAAAAGCAGTGGGCCAGACTTAGGAAGAAAGGGGTCTGATATGGTTCAGTGAATTATCTGCTCTGCTTGATGATGGTTACAATCTGTTGATGACATGTGGAAATATGTTGGCTCTCATAAGTTGTTGATAACTTGATGTATATTTGATTGATGATGATGCTGATGAGCCCCAAATTTGGTAACATTTTGTGCTCATTTGGCCTAATTACCCTTGTTCAATCCTTCATTTTTCATAACTTATGCATTATTTTTTAGTATGTTTATGTCATTTGTACGAATAAGGGTAGTCACTATTCCTAGGTGGCTAACACGTGCTCATTTCAGGATTTTTTGACACATGTTGGAGCAAAACCGGGCAGACATGGGCTAGGAGACAGCCAAGCTTGGGTTGAGGATTCGTAGGGGGGTTGTCTATGGCATTAAATAGCCTCCCTCGGGATCTTCACCCCCAAATCCGAGCTCCAAAGGCCACCAAAACCGGATCTAGAAGGCAGCCAAACAGATTTCTTGGAAGGAGTTGTTCACTCACAGTTTGGGCAGCCAAGTCCCATAGATTAAGGAGGCCAGCTAGGGCCTCGTGGTGTATAAATGTTAAGGCCTCAGCCTTCAAAAAGGACTTTTGTAAAAACTCTTGCATATTCTGTACTACAGTGCTGCTAGCTCTGTTTTGTTCTTTTGTAGCCATTGTTGGCATAACTCTTGACTTATGATTATTTTTTGATAATGGGAAGCAGTCAGATTTGATATCAGCTCTAAGTTTTCTATAGGAGCCATAGCTCTCGGGGTTGGGCCCAACCTGAGAGCCTAGGGCCTCCTTCTTTGTATTGTTATCTTTCCTTTAAGCACTGTGATTTTCCTTTTATGCATTTGAAACGTGGTTTTGTTGAGCAAGATTTAGTTGTGTTGGTTAAATATGTCATTGTTGAGGAATAGAATTTCTTCAGATGTGTAGAATAGATTGATAGGATAATAGTTGATAAAGATCCAGAAAAAGGGTTGCCTACACTCTCAGTTTCACCTCTCCCTTATTGGATCAGGAGCTGGAATTGCGAAAACAATGCTGCCCAACAAAAACACTAGTTTTCTTGACCATGCAATATTTGGTGTAATGTCTTCATTTGTAGAAGTTAGTCATGCGTTCAGACCTTTGGGATGTTTCTTTGATTAAGTGTTGTACATGGTTCTCTTTGGAAATAAAGTTGTTGTTCATTTGTTTCGTTGATAGTTAGGATAGATTGGGTAAGATTTTGATTATGTGCAGGATTTGGTTGATTCGGTTAAGTACACACCGTGCAGGGCATATCCATCTCTCTCTCATCCACCTAAGCTTCATCCAGGCCAGCTGCTCCATCTCCTAGTTAGCTTCCTCACCTCACAGCTACTCTTCTGCCCACGTAACCCTACCTTTTTGCTCTTCCATTGCCTTAGCCTTCCTTAAGTCAAGTTAGCTTTCCACATCCTCTCATCACTTCATCCATTAGTCACTGGGTCATTTCAGACCCCTACCCTACCCCTCTATCCATTCATGCATCCTCTTTCACTCACCCATCCTCCAAAATCCAATTTTAGAACATCCTGTAGAAATTCCTGAACATCCTGTAGAAATCCCTGAAACATCCTGTAGAACCCCTGCAGACTTCCTGTAGAAGCTCACAAGTGAGGTTGCTGGATAGCCAAACTTTGTGAAACTCTCTAGAAGGGTGTTAGGGACTCCTTAGACCTTCTCTCAGCCTTCCCAACCTTTTCCAAGCAGTCCCCTTCCTTGATCCACCCCTGCACAGTAAAGAGCCAGTTAAAACACATGCATGATAATTCTGATAACTTATTTGAAAACACAAAAAGATGTTTCCTTCAGATAGAGATAGCCTAGGCATGTGCATTTTACCTTCATAGAAGTAATGACATCTCTTCTAATAGTTTTCATTCTCTCCTTTGCATTAGTAGGACTAGCTGGTAGAATTAGGGTTTGCTAGGGTTTATGTTACTTTTTGGCTTTCAGTTTCTTTCTGCAAGTAGATCAGCTTCCTCTGAGTTAGCTTCCATCCATCAGTTAAAAATCTTCTTCTAAGAGCTCATAGAAGTTGGCTTGAGCCCTAGCGGACTTGTGTTAGCTGACCAAGTGACAGCTGCGACAAGAGCTATTACTTGTGCATACAGCACCATCGCTTCCAAGTTTGTTACGAACTACCGGGTTGATAAAATTAAAGAAGGGAGTTCCAGGAGTTGAAGCATTATTGCTGCAATACTGGGGCCCACCATCTTTTTAGCGTCGTTGCCAGGGAAGCGTCAGAGTATTGGTGATTGTCGCTTTTCTTCTATTTTCCTACACTCGCCTTCTGCTAGATAGTTTATTTCATTTCCATCCTGCAATTTCATTTCCACAAAAGTAAAATAGATATTTCCTGCTTTCATAGATTAGCATTTCAATTCTTCAATTTCAATTCTACAAGCGTAGATTAGCAATTTCAATTCTGCAAGCGTAGACTAGCATTTCATTCCTGCAATTTCATTTGAGCAAAAGAGATTAGCCATTTCCTGCATTCATTTCAATTCCACATTTTCATTTTAGCAAGATAGCTAGTTGCAGTTCAATCTATTTCAGTTTTGCAGGTGAAAGAAGAAAAAGCAAAAAGCAATCAAAATCCTTTCCATTTCATGCCTCGTAGGAATAGAGATAAAACCGGCAAATTCTTACCCAACACCCCCACCACTTCACTGAGTCACCCTTCTCTCTTCTTTGGTGACAGTGATCCAGAAGAACCTATAGGCGAGCCTCCTGAGATATACGAAGATCCTATACCAGAAGAAGAGTTAGAAACCACTCCACCTGAAGCCATGGCTAAGAATGGAAGAGAAGATGAGAGAATAGAAGGTGCCTTTCCCATCCGAGAGACCAATGGAGACATGAAAATGAAAAACATAAGCCCCTCCGCTTTACCTCACTTCCATGGATTGACTACTGAAGACCCTGATACCTTCCTGTTTGAGTTTGTTGTCCTTTGTCGAACCTATGACTATACAAAAGATGAGCAAAAACTGAAACTCTTTCCCTCTACCCTCAACGATGCAGCATTACGCTAGTTCATGGGCTTACCTGAAAACAGTATCACCACTTGGGCTCAGATGTAGCAAGCTTTCAATACCAAATACTGGGACTACTGTAGGTCCAAGGAAGCCAAGGGAGAGATCTTTCGGATGACCATGGGAAATGATGAGTCTTTAGAAGATTATGAGGAAAGGTTCCAACTTAGCTATAAACAGGCCAGGTGCACACTTGACCCTGAATCTCTCAAGTTGGTCTTGCTCCAAGGAGTCCCTGAAGACCTTTTAGATACCCTTCACATTTTAGCTGGAGGAGATATTTACCAACTACCTTATGAGGATATAAAGACAGTGTGTAGAAACCACTCCAGGGCAGCCCGGAAAAGAGGTAGGGGAAACCCCCTTTCAGCTAGTGCTACTTTCTCCAAGCATGAGTTTGTTAATCAGCTGGAGGACCTCAAAAGTGAGGTGAGACAGACCATTTCCATGCAACGTGATACATTCTGAATCCAGCAAAAGAAAGAGGAAGCTGAGAGGGCTTTGGCCATCTTCTATCCTAGGTGTACAAGAAGCACCCTAAGAACGAGTGCCCATTACACTCGGTAGAGGTATGTTTCATTTGTGAGGAGGATCACCCCACAAACCAATGCCCAACCTTACCTGGGTTCAAGGCCATGTACCAAGGAACCGAGGCACCCTCTGAACCTCTTTACTTCCTCAACCAAAGGAGGCGGCATGGACCTAGACCTTACCAGCAGGGGATGCAAGGGACATCCCAAACTTATTATAGCCCCAACCAATCTGCTCCTATGCCTTCTTGGGGTCCCCTTGCTCATCCTTCCTGGTCTGTGCCTCCTCCATGGTCTTACGCACCTCAATACCATACTCAGCCCACTACTCATTCGTTTCACTCCCATGTCCAACCACAGCCTCAGTGGAATGCACCTCAACCGGGGTGGAGGCCCCAGTACAACACTCCTCCCGCCATTTTGCCTCCACCACCAGTTCAACCACAACCATTACCTCTTGCTCCTCTAAGACAACCCCAAATGCCTACTCAACCGAACCCGAACCCTAACAACCGATAGACCCAACAGGTATATACCGGGGAAACAAATGCCCTACCTATGCTGTGGAGATCCAGGAGATCAAACTGCGATCCGGGAAGACTCTTCTGGATCGCCAACCTCCTCCCCTAGAGGATGAGGAAGATAAACAGGAAAGTGAACCCAAGGCCACTCCACCCTTTCCTGAAAGACTAACAGTCACCACACAACCTGACCCAGAGGAGAATGAGCTTCTGGGAGAACTCAAACAGTTGTGTGTGAGAATACCACTTCTCCAAGCCATCAAAGATGTACCGATATACAACAAGTTGGTTAAGGAAAAGTGTTTCAGGCACCCAGGCAGGCGAAAAAGAGATGCCTCAACCATCAATGTCATAGGACAACTGTCTGATCTTATGTTGGGGCAAGTAATCTGTCCAAAGTATTTGGATCCTGGGAGTCCTGTAGTTGATGTCCACATCAATGGCACCATCATACCCCACACTTTGATTGATTTAGGGGCCACCATTAATGTGATGACCAGGGATACCATCCTCAAACCCAACCTTCAAGGTTCCTTAAGGAAGACCTCGACGGTCCTGTAGTTGGCAGATCACTCCACCGTGACTCCTGAAGGGATTGTGGAGGATGTCTTGGTCTCTGTTGACTCTTGGGAGTATCCTGCGGACTTCTTGGTTCTTCAACCAAAGGAAAAGCTTACTGGATACCCCCTTATTTTTGGAAGACCTTGGTTAGCCACTGCAGATGCTTACATAAGCTGCCGAGCAAGAAACATGACCATCAAAAATGGTCATATGTCCAAGAAGCTAGTCCTATACCCTCCTGCCCAACCTCTATTAGAGCATGAGTTACCACTTTGGTTGGAAGAAGGAGAAGAGGATGAGGTGTACTTTGCACCCTTGTGCACCTTAGAAACCACCAGGGGAGGTCCTCAAACCGAGGATGATTTGATTGAGACCTTGATTCAGAATCCGCCTCAGTGCATTGTCCTTAAAGAAATTGGTGGAAGATACTCAAGCCAGCACCTTAGTGGACCTTTTTCTGACCGATCCACTCTCTCCCAGAGTCAAAAATGTGGATTTTGGCCTTGAGAGAACATTAAAGATCAGCTCCTCCCTATCTCCTTCCTAGGAAAAGGAGCTGTATAGTCTGTTGGCCAGTCATCTAGATGCTTTCGCTTGGAACTATAAGGAGATGAAAGGAGTCCATCCTTCGGTCTGTAACCATCACATCTACATGAATCCAGCCCTTAAGTACATTGTCAAAGAAGAGTTGCAAAAACTGTTGGATGCAGGATTCATCTACCCCATCTCGAATAGCGAGTGGGTGTCCCCTCTGGTGTTGGTACCCAAGAAAAATGGAAAGTGGAGAATCTGTGTGGAATACCAAGAACTGAACAAAGCCACCAAGAAAGACCACTTCCCTTTGCCTTTCATAGATCAAGTTTTGGATGGACTGGAGGGGAAGAAGTTTTTCTCATTCCTAGATGGGTTCAGTGGGTATAACCATATCCAAATCAGCCCAGAAGACCAAGATAATACCACCTTCACTTGTCCTTGGGGTACCTTTTCTTACCGAGTCCTTCCATTTGGGCTATGCAACGCTCCTGCCACTTTCCAAAGAACAGTATTGAGAATATTTTCTGAGCTGGTCCATGATTCGGTGGAAATCTATATGGGTGACTTCACCCCTTATGGGTCCAACTTCCAGGAAGCATTTTCCAATCTGGGATAAGTTCTAACCAAGTGCATTGAGATGAACCTATCCCTTAGTCTTGAAAAATGTGAATTCTTAATGACTGAAGGGATCGTGCTAGGACATACCATTTCTCGCCAAGGATTGCAGGTGGATCCTAATAAAATTGCTCTCATCAAAAAGGTTCCACCTCTTCAGAAGGTAAGAGATGTTCGGAGTTTCTTAGGCTTAGCAGGATATTATAGAAGATTTATTAAAGACTTCAGTAAGCTAGCCTCGCTACTGTTTGGCCTCTTAGCAAAGGATGTTCAGTTCAAATGGACGGATGATTGTCAAAGGGCTCTGAATGAATTAAAGGATAAGTTGGTATCCGCCCCGATATTGAGAGGTCCAAACTGGGCCCTACCTTTCCACATCCACACTGATGCCTCGAACAAAGCCATAGGGGCAGCCTTAGGACAGGTTGAACAAAAACTCCCATATGCCATATACTTTGTTAGCAAAAACTTATCCAAGGCAAAACTAATTATACTATAACTGAGAAAGAGTTCTTGGCCGTGGTCCATGCCCTAAACAAGTTCTGCCACTACATCACTGGCTATCAAACATTTGTACATATTGATCATGTTACAATTAGATATTTAATGAATAAACTAGATGTGAATGCTCGTATTATTAGATGGTTACTTCTATTGCAGCAGTTCGATTTGACTATTGTTGACAAACTAGGTAAAGAAAATGTTGTTGCTGACTTCTTGTCTAGACTGGATTTACCTGCAGGTGAAGATGGAACAGTGGATGACCAGATGCCAAATGAACATTTGTTTGCTATCTCAGTACTCTCTCCATGGTTTGCTGATATAGCAAGTTACCTGGTCTCAGCACAGTTCCCTCCACATCTATCTTCAAAAGAGAAAAGCAGAATTGTAAGGAAGGGTGCCTCATTCACTTGGATCGGGGGCAACCTGTTCAAACTTGGCCCCGATCAGATCTTAAGGCATTGCATCAGGGAGGAGGAAGTCCTTGACATCCTCCTAACCTTTCATGATGGGCCTTGTGGAGGAAATTTTGCAGCCAAGAGGACTGCCTTCAAAGTTTTACAGGCAAGCTACTATTGGCCCACGCTTCATCAAGATGTCAAGAGATATATCAGCCAATGTGACCGATGCCAAAGGATGGGGAAGCCAACCCCAAGGGACGAAATGCCTCTCCAACCTCAAGTGACTCTTGAACCATTTGAGAAGTGGGGTATGGATTTTGTGGGTCCTACCAATCCTCCTTCAAGGCAAAGGTCTTACATCATTGTGTGCACAGACTATCTGACAAAGTGGGCGGAAACCAAGGCAATCAAAGTAGCGAGAGAAGAGAAGGTGGCTGAGTTTTTAAGAGGAAACATCTTCTACAAATTTGGCTACCCAAGAGAGCTAGTCACCGATCAAGGAAGCCAGTTCACCTCCAACTTAATTGAAGACTTGCTTACTCATCACAAGATCGAGCATAGGACTTCCACCCCCTATCATCCTCAAGCAAATGGGCAGGTGGAAGTCACCAATAGAGCATTAGAAGGGATTTTGACTAAGGTGGTGAGCAGCAGCAGAAAGGATTGGGCAGATCGCCTGGTTGAGGCCACTTGGGCCTACAACACTACTTGGAAGACCACAACCGGCTTCACACCTTATGAAGTGGTCTATGGGAAGAGAAATTTGTTGTCAATTGAGTTCGAGTACAACACATTGAGGATGGCAGCTCAGCTGGACCTAGATCTCAGCCATGCCCAACAAGAAAGGTTATTGTAGCTGAATGGGCTAGATGAACATCGAATGCAGGCCCTTCTCCACTTAGAAGTGGTTCAACTCCAGAGGAAGATATGGCATGACCGGCACCTCAATGACAAGCAATTCCAACCGGGAGATTGGGCGCTGCTGTATGATTCCAGACATAAGGATTTCAAGGGGAAGCTGAGGACAAGATGGCTAGGACCATATGCAGTGGAGAAGTGTAATGATAATGGGTCTGTTCTTATTCAGACCATTGATGAGGAAGCCATCCCCATGCTCGTCAATGGGCATCGACTAAAGATCTACAGGAAACCTCTTTCGAGGCAAGAGTTCATCAAAACTGTGGAAAAATCAATGTTGGTCATAGAGAAGGGTTCTGCCTCTGTTTTGGGCATACCCTGAGCATCATAAAAAAAAAAAAAAAAATCATAATAAAAAGATCCTTGGGTGAAAACCTTTCTGAGGCTCCCAAGGCAGATGGTAGGGGTGAAAACCTCATTGAGGCGCCCCTGCTGTCTCTCTGAAAAAATTGGAATAAAAAAAAGACCCTTGGGTGAAAACCTCTCTGACCAGCCCAAGGCAGATAGTAGGGGTGAAAACCTCCTTAAGGCACCCATGCTGTCTCCTAAAAAAAAAAAAAAACAATGGAAAAAGGAAAAAAGGAAAAAAGAAGGAGGCAGAAACAGAAAAACAGGCTCAGTCTTTGGAAATTAATGCAGGTTGCAGGTATTCCATGCAAAAAGGAGGCCTCTCAACTCAAGAACAAGGGTCCCTATCATGCTACCAGGTGACCTCACCAGCATTCCCTCCATAAACACTCAACTCTTCCAAGGTTTGGGCACAATCTGGTCATAGTGTAGCCTTCTACAGGAAGCTACAGGACTTTCTACAGGAAGTTCTGTATTTCTACAAGAAACTTCCTGTAGAATCTTTGGATGGGCCAGGACCGACTATGTAGAAGAATTTGAAGCTCGAAGAATTAAATCCATTGGTTTTTTAGTATCAATCCCTTTGGTTTAATATTCCCATGGGTTTATAATATCAATCCCTTTAGGGTTTATATACCTTGCATTTATAATATTAATCCCTTGGGTTTAATATTATTCTCTTGGGTTTATAATACCTTTGGGTTCAACCATGGTTAATAAACCATGGTCAACCATGGTCACATTGTGAAAAAGACTATCTCTTGGTCCAACGTCACATTGTCACAACCATTATCATCCATGGTCAACCATAGTCCAAAGTTGAATCTTGAATAAGATTGTCTCAATATGGAGATCACCCATGGTCAACAATGGTTAGTCATTGTCCAACGTCGCATTGCGACAAACATTGTCTCAATATGAAAATCAATCATGGTCAACCATATTCCAATGTCGCATTGTGACAATATTTATCTTAGGGTTTATAATATTTATCTTAGGTTTTATATTCCTTGCGTTTATAATATTTATCTCTTAGGTTTAATATTATTCCTTTACATTTATAATCCCTTGGGTTTATAATATTTATCTTATTGTTTATATACCTTGGGTTTATAATATCAATTCCTTGGGTTTATAATATTAATTCCTTGGGTTTAATATTATTCTGTTGGGTTTATATTATCAATATGTTGGGTTTTTATTCCCTTGGGTTTTTAGTATTAATCCTTTGGGTTTATTATTACCTTGGGTTTATAATATCAGTCCATTTAGGATTTATATACCTTGCATTTATAATATTAATCCCTTGGGTTTAATATTATTCTCTTGGGCTTATAATACCTTTGGGTTTTATAATTAATCCTTTGGTTTAATTACTCCCTTCAGTTTATAATATCAATACCTTGGGTTTATTTTGTTCATATTCCTAGGGTATAATATTATTCATTGGGTTTATAATATTAATCTGGGGTTTAATATAAATCCCTTATGTTTATAATCATGGTCATCCATGGTCAATGATGGTCCAATGTCACAATGTGCCAAAGATTGTCTCAATATGAAAATCAACCATGGTTCAATGTCAGATTGTGATAAACATCGTTTCAGTATGAAAATAAATGATGGTAAATCATGGTGAGCCACATTTATTTTAGGGTTTATTTGTCTCAATATGAAAATCAATCATGGTCAACCATATTCCAACGTCGCATTGTGACAAATATTTATGTTAGGGTTTATAATATTTATCTTAGGGTTTATATTCCTTGGGTTTATAATATTTATCCCTTGGGTTTAATATTATTCCCTTGGGTTTATAATCCCTTGGGTTTATTATTCCCTTGGGTTTATAATATTTATCTTAGGCTTTATATACCTTGGGTTTATAATATTAATCCCTTGGGTTTAATATTATTCCCTTGCATTTATATTATCAATCTGTTAGGTTTTTAATCCCTTTGATTTTTAGTATTAATCCCTTGGGTTTATAATATCAATCCCTTTAGGGTTTATATACCTTGCATTTATAATATCAATCCCTTGGGTTTAATGTTATTCTCTTGGGTTTATAATACCTTTGGGTTCAATCATGGTCAACCATGGTCACATTGTGACAAAGACTATCTCTTGGTCCAATATCACATTGTCACAACGATGGTCATCCATAGTCAACCATGGTCCAATATCACATTGTAACAAATATTGTCTCAATATGGAAATAAACCATGATCAATGATTGTCAGCCATTGTCCAATGTCACATTGTAACAAACGTTGTCTCAATATGAAAATCAATCATGGTCAACCATATTCCAACATCGCACTATGACAAATATTAATCTGAGGATTTATAATATTTATCTTAGTGTTTATATTCCTTGGGTTTATAATATTTATCCCCTGGGTTTAATATTATTCCCTTGGTTTTATAATATTTATCTTAGGGTTTATATACCTTGGGTTTATAATATTAATCCCTTAGGTTTAATATTATTCTCTTGGGTTTATATTATCAATCCATTGGGTTTTTAATCCATTGGGTTTATAATATCAATCATTTTAGGGTTTATATACCTTTCATTTATAATATTAATCCCTTGGGTTTAATAGTATCCCCTTGGATTTATAATACCTTTGGATTTTAGAATTAATCCCTTGGGTTTAATATTATCCCCTTGGATTTATAATACCTTTGGGTTTTAGAATTAATCCCTTGCGTTTATTATTCCCTTTGGTTTATAATATCAATCCCTTGGGTTTATTTGTTTCATATTCCTAGGGTATAATAATATTCATAGGGTTTATAGTATTAATCCTAGGGTTTAATATAAATCTCTTGGGTTTACAATCATGATCATTCATGGTTAACGATGGTCCAATGTCACAATGTGCCAAAGATTGTCTCAATATGAAAATCAACCATGGTCCAACGTCACATTGTGACAAACATCATCTTAGTATGAAAATTAATGATTGTAAATCATGGTTTACCATGTTTATTTTAGGGTTTATAATATTTATCTTAGGGTTTTTATACCTTGGGTTTATAATATTTATCCCTTGGGTTTAATATTATTCCCTTGCAACGAGCCATTGTAGATATTGGAGATAGAGAGAGGTAGGGTCTGACATTTACAACTATATCAAGAGTGAAATCAATAGATGGTTTGCAGATTTCATCGCCTTTTTCTTTTCAACATTATGAAAAAATGCAAGATAATGCGAGAAGGGATTGGTTGGAAAGCATGAATGGTCATGATCATTATCCTATTGATTTGAATTGGTGCAACTTTTGTTATCGATCTCGGTGTGTTTTGGAAGAGGCTAGCGTTTAATAACTGTGTTTTGGTGGAGTGTTTAAAGTTGAATTTCGTATCAAACACATCTAAATTATTGTTTGATTTTTATTAAATATTTATTTCATAATTACTTCATTATTATTTATTAAATGATTATTAATATAATTGTTGTTATTATCTTTATTTATTTATTATTATTATTATTTAATATAATAGTAATAATATAATAGTAATTATTATTAATATGGTTCTTATATTATATTAATATTATTGATAATAACATTAATAACATTAATTCTTAATATTTTTATAATTGATATATGTGCTTTATATGGGCTTATCGGCATTTATCAACCACATTTATTAATGTGGTTGTGCTAGTTAATATATTTGATGTTATATTTATATACAAATCCGAGTGACATTGCACATTAAAAATTATCTTGTATGTTATTTTTTATAAAACATTGAACTAGTATTCATGAGTTCCAAAACACATATATATATATATATATATATATATATATATATATATATATATATATATATATGCTATATTCATATAGAAATCAAGATGATATCATAGGCTGAAAGCTATAAAATTGTTCTTTTGTGTGTTATTGTTTGTTAAGAATTAATCTAGTGTTTATATATATATATATATATATATATATATATATATATATATATATATATATATATATATATATATATATATAGTTAGTTAGTTAGGCTATATCAATATTATGTTTATACAGCTTGAGCGGGCCTAATGGTTAAGAGCATGTGTTTTCTGTTAAGAGGTCACAGGTTCAAAACCAGAGGGCAGTATAGTATGTATGCCTTCGTAGACTTAGCAGTGAAATCGTTGTGGAAAGGTGGGTCCCTTGTCCTACAAACAAGGGGGTCTCATACACCAATTTAGTGTCTCGCTTGGTTATGACCTTAAAATTAGATAATAATAAATATTAATAATAATAATATATTCAATATTAATATTATATTTATATATAAAATTATGCAATATCTTATCTTAAAAATAAAATCAATATTCAAATTATAGAAAAATACATATCAATTAAGTATTGATATTTATTCTATCATTCAATGTTATGTCTTAATTTTATATATAATACCAAAACTTCATCATGAATCGCTTATATATAACATATAATTGAAATATAATGAGCACGCATACATGATTTAAACTCTAGCTAATTCTCTTTTCTAGGGATCCACTTACTTGGGTTAATTATTATTTTTTTCAGTAGAAAAAATCATATATATTAATAAGGGTAATATATACATAGTCTTTCTTCATTTTCCATTTCTCAAGAAAGGAAATGCCACAATTATAACATCAAAACTAGAAATATAACTTATCTTTCAACATTTGTGCTGGGTACTATCCAACATCTAGTTACAAAAACTCAAGGGGGAGGAACCCCTCTATCTATACTTTAGTTCTAGAAACTAATCTTCAAAACCAAAAATAAAAAAATAAACAATAAAAACTAAAAAGTGATCGGTCTTCATCAACTCAATATATTCATCGTCCACAAATTCATGCATCCCAATTGACCCAATAGGAAGAGCAATAGGAAAAGCAAGAGACTCTTTTGATAGGCCATCCACCTCTACGTTGAGGTCCCAAGGAATGCGGTAGTATGTGTTGTGGTCAAAAGTATTTTCCACTGCCTTAATGCATGCGAGAAAGGTATCCAAACAAAATTTTTAGAATTAATGAAAATTTTCCAATTAATGATTTCCACACTATGATTTCCCAATTAATGAAAATTTTAGAATATCCCAACATGTTAGAAAATTATATATTACGGAGCAATGGAACACATAAAATATTGCAGAAATATAAACATAGAAAACGCACAAAACAAGAGAGACACAGATATACGTGGTTCACCCAGTTTGCGCTACGTCCACCCCGAACAGCCAGTCCTTCCTTTCTATTATCTAGCAAAATGAAGAGACACAACCTACAGCAAATCCGCTGTAATATCCTCTGTTTTCTCTCACAGTCTCACCTCTCTGCTTCTCGCTCACAGAATACACATCTATCACACAGCCTCAAATACAATACCCTCATACAAAGAGAGGGGTTGCATTCTAGGGCAAAAAACCCTAAACTAAACATAAGTTCTACCGTCAGATCATCCGCCTAATGAATGACCCAGATTGACTAGAAATTACTATACTTTTACAAGGCAATTTTACAGCTGTTTTTAGCCCCCCCCTGGACCCCCCCTGTAGCAAATATTTTACGGGCGGCGTTGCCACCCCCATTTCGAACTGGGGTCCTATGTGGCGATACCTTTGAATATAGAAGATAATCAGGCTCCACACTCAACAATCTCCCACTTGGAGACTGATTGTAGCAACTCCACCGCTGCTCCATTTGCTGGACAATGACTCCTCTTTGGACCTGGCTTTTTCTCATCTTCATCGTCATCCTTGAAGACCAACTGAAACTGAGCATATTCTCAGTTTCTCCCTGGTTACAACTTTTGTTAGCATATCTGTAGGATTCTGGCTAGTGTGTATCTTTTCCAGCTTCAACTCTCCATCTTCCAACACTGATCATATGAAATGATACTTGAGCTGTATGTGTTTAGTCCTGGAATGAAACGCTGAGTTCTTTGCAAGATGAATGGCACTTTGGCTATCACTGTATAACGTGCCCATATCATGCTCCTTACCCAATTCACCCATAAACCTTTGTAACCAAACCAAATCATTTCTTTACTAGCCTCTGTAGCTACAACATACTCTGCTTCTGTTGTTGAAAGTGTAACAACACTTTGGATTTTTGAAACCCAACTGAATGTTGTTCCTCCAACAGTAAATACATATCCTGTAGTGCTCCTCCTATTATCTCTGTCACCTGCCATATCTGCATCAACATATCCTTGTAGGGAGATGTTTGAGCCACCAAAGCATAATGCTTGATTTGTGGTACCTTTCAAATATCTGAGAATCCATTTCACTGCCATCCAATGTTCCTTTCCTGGATTGTTCATGTACCTGCTTACAACTCCCACTGCATGTGCAATATCAGGCCTTGTGCAGACCATTGCATACATTAAGCTTCCAACTGCTGATGCATATGGAACCTTAGACATATAATCCATGTCTTCTTGGGTCTTTGGGCACATTTCCTTGCTAAGTTTGAAATGGCTAGCAAAAGGTGTACTAACTGGTTTTGCATTGTGCATGTTAAATCTTTTCAACACCTTTTGTATGTACTCATTCTGAGACAATGTTAATTTACGATTTTTCCTGTCTCTAGTTATTCGCATACCAAGGATTTGTTTCGCAGCTCCCAAATCCTTCATTGCAAATGAATTTTCCAATTTTCTTTTGAGCACATTTATTTCCTGCATGTTAGATCCTGCAACAAGCATGTCATCTACATACAGTAACAATATAATATAGTTGCCATCATTTTGTTTTTTCAAATAAACACAATGATCAGAGTGACATCTAGTATAACCTTGTTCAAACATAAACTTGTCAAATTTTAGATACCACTGCCTTCGAGCCTGTTTTAAGCCATACAAGCTATTCTTCAACCTGCACACTAGTTTCTCCTTCCCTTTCACCTCATATCCTTGTGGCTGCTGCATATATATCTCTTCCTCCAAATCCCCATGGAGAAAGGTTGTTTTTACATCTAACTGCTCAAGATGCAAATCTTCAGCTGCTACAAGACTTAAAATAGTTCTGATTGAAGTCATTTTAACAACAGGAGAAAATATTTCATCAAAATCAATACCTTTCTTCTGTGCAAACCCCTTCACCACAAGTCTAGCTTTATACCTCTGTTTTCCTCCATCTTCTTCCTTTAGCCTGTAAACCCATTTATTCTTCAATGTAGTTTTTCCTACAGGCAACCTGACTAAATCCCAAGTCTGGTTATGCATTAAGGAGTCCATCTCTTCTTCCATGGCTACCTCCCACTTCTTCCTGCTTTCAACGTGCATTTCTTCTTCATAACATTCGGGTTCACCGGAATCAGTCAACAATAAATAATATAATGACGGAGAGTATCGTTCAGGGGGTCTACCTATCCTAGTAGATCTTCTAACACCACTTTCAGGTGTTTGGGGTGCTTGTTGCTGTTGTGGTGGTTGTTGTTGTTGTGGTTGTTGATTATTATTATTTTCAAGCACCTTTACTTTTTCAGTGATTTCATCAAGAACTGCGTATTCCTTGTTTTCCTTTTCCTGTTTCTTTTCCTGCAACTGATTCTTATACAAGACCTTTTCATTGAATATTACATCTCTGCTCCTGATGATTTTGTGATTTTCGTAATCATATAAGCCATAACCAAAATCATTAACACCATATCCAATAAAGGTACATTTCTTTGACTTTGCCTCAAGCTTTGTTCTATTTTCTTTATCAATATGGACAAAGGCCTCACAACCAAAAGGCTTTAAAATAGAGTAGTTTACCTTTTTACCTGTCCATGCTTCCTCTGGAACACCACCATCCAAGGAACTTGAAGGCCCCCTGTTTATTAGATAAACAACAGTATCTACAGCATCTGCCCAAAACTGTAAAGGCAATCCTGCATGCAATCTCATGCACCTTGCACGCTCCATGATTGTTCTGTTCATCCTTTCTGACACACCATTTTCTTGTGGTGTTCTTGGAACTATCTTCTCTCTACGAATTCCATGCTCTGAACAGTACCTATCAAACTCTTTGCTGCAATACTCACCTCCATTGTCTGATCTAAGACACTTCAATTTCTTTCCTGTCTCAATCTCAACCAAAGCTTTCCATTTCTTGAAGGTATCAAATACATTAGATTTATTCTTAATACAATAAATCCAAGTTTTTCTAGTTGCATCATCAATAAAAGTAACATAATAACGAGAGCCACCGAGAGATGATACCTGAGCAGGTCCCCATACGTCTGTATGCACAAGCTCTAACTTTTCGTTCTTCTTTTCTTTCCCAACTCTGAGAAATATGACTCTCTTCTGTTTTCCATAAATGCAGTTCTCACAGAAGTCCAAATCAACATTCTTCAAACCCGGCAACAAATTCCTTGAGTGAAGAATCTTCATCCCCTTTTCACTCATGTGTCTGAGCCTATGATGCCATAATGCTGCATCTGCTCCTCTGGAAGTTAAAGCATTAACAGAGTTAGAAATACCATTTCATAAATACAATGTACCAACCTTTTCGCCTTTTGCTATTACCAAGGCTCCTTTAGTGACCTTCCAAGCTTTATCTGTGAAAGTTGTCACACAACCTTCACCGCCTAACTGCCCTGTTGAAATCAGATTTTTCTTTAGATCTGGAACATGCCTTACTTCCTTTAATAGCCATTGGTTTCCATTCTGCTGTTTTACAAGAACCTTACCCATTCCAACGATTTTACAGGGTTTATCATCACCTAGACGAACTTGTCCAAAATCTCCTTGAACATAGTCATGAAAGTATTTCTTATCAGGTGTGGCATGGAATGAAGCCCCTGAATCTACCACCCAGGAATCAGTAATATTTTCGAAAGAAAGAATCAAAGCATCTTGTAACACCTCACCTGTCACATTTGCTTCATGATTGTTTTCTTGTTGTGCATCTCCTTCTTTTCCCTTCCGAGATCTACAGTCTTTCTTTAGGTGTCCTTCCTTTCCACATTTCCAGCACACTATCCCCGATCTGGACTTGGATCTGCCTTTCCTTGATTTACTGTGATATCCTGAGATCTTTCCTCTTTCCATTTTTCTTCCTCTAGACTCTGCACTCAAAGCATTTACCGATGTCTCACCGGAGCTTTTCTGTCGCATTTCCTCACTAAGGATAGCACCGACAACATCATCAAACTTTAAAGTACTAGATCCAGAAACGGAGTTACTAATGGCCATTACCAAACCATTCCAACTTTCTGGTAATGAGCACAAGAATAACAGAGCTCTAACTTCATCATCAAAGTTTACCCCTACAGAACTTAATTGACTTGTAACTGTATTAAAATCATTTAAATGGTTTGCAACAGATCCACCTTTCGACATATTCATATTAAATAACCGTTTCATAAGAAATACCTTGTTTGAGGCCGAGGGTTTTTCATATAGTTTCGACAAGGTCTGCATCAAACCCTCTGTCGTGGTTCCCTTCGAAATGTTGAAGGCGACTGACGCAGCAAGGCACAACCGTATTGTTCCGAGTGCCTTTCTATCAAGAAGGTTCCATTCTTCGTCTTTCATACCCGTCGGCATCTTTGTTTTTCTGCCCAATGGTAGGTATAGATCTTTCTAATACAGATAATCTTCCATCTGCATCTTCCACAGCGAGAAGTTTTGGCCGTTAAATTTCTCGACCCTAAACTTACCATCTTCCACCATTGCTCCCACTCGAACCGGGAACCCTTCTTTCCTGCGAGTTTATCCGCCAAATAGACCTTCGGCTCTGATACCAGTTGTTAGAAAATTATATATTACGGAGCAATGGAACACATAAAATATTGCAGAAATATAAACACAGAAAACGCACAAAACAAGAGAGACACAGATATACGTGGTTCACCCAGTTTGGGCTACGTCCACCCCGAACAACCATTCCTTCCTTTCTATTATCCAGCAAAATGAAGAGACATAACCTACAACAAATCCATTGTAATATCCTCTGTTTTCTCTCACAGTCTCACCTCTCTGTTTCTCGCTCACAGAATACACATCTATCACACAGCCTCAAATACAATACCCTCATACAAAGAGAGGGGTTTCCTTCTAGGGAAAAAAACCATAAACTAAACATAAGTTCTACCGTCAGATCATCCGCCTAATGAACGGCCCAGATTGACTAGAAATTACTATACTTTTACAAGGAAATTTTACAGCTGTTTTTAGCCCCCCCCTGGACCCCCCCTGCAGCGAATATTTTACGGGCGGTGTTGCCGCCCCCATTTCGAACTAGGGTCCTGTGTGGCGATACCTTTGAATATAGAAGATAATCAGGCTCCACACCCAACACAACAATTGTAATCTTGAAAGGCCTTTCTTACTAGCCAATTTCAATATAAATGACAAGGCTACAAATTCCCCCGTATTATCAAATCTCCCAACCGCAGAGTATCTACAATATATGAAGTGGGAGTGGCTCAAATAAAGGACCACCATAAGCCACAATGAGGGGTGTGACCTTGAATAACCTCATCGAAGTACCCCTAGGGAGATTTGACGTCAATATCCAACATGATCGGTATCCTTGACTTGTTGGTATGTGGATCATACCTAAACTTATGCACCAATGCATAATCCACAGTTGAATTCCATTTCAAATATACATAATTATATGTATTATCATCAGCAATATTGATTAGTGATTACAAGTATATGTTCCCATCATTTGTTAATAGGGTGATGAATAGTTTTCATCACCCTAGAAAGTGCGATTATGTTATGTAAATTAATGAAGATAAATGTCCTACAATCATATGTTGGTATTGCTCAATTAATCATAAGAGGTATAACCCACGCAGAGTTAACTCCTTGAACATGAGTAAAGATGAAAAATATTTAAGCATGGAATGCATTTTTTATGTTAAGCCTCACTCGAATAAGTAATGAATAGAGTAGAGATCTTCATTTAGGTTGTAAATTTTAGGTCAATATTAAGGTTAGCCTCAAGGTATAGATTCTACTCCGTCATTAAATCATGAAAGGAAAGTGTGTACTTATATTGAGGATTAGCACCATGAGTGAGAGCATCCCAATTTATATATCAAGATATTACATTTTTAATTGCAAAATAATAATACAAGAATTTATTTTAAGGTTTCAAGTTGTGTGCTACCCTATATTACTATTTATTTGCAAGGGGAGGGGTTCATTCACATTTTGGTTTACAATCATAACCATAGTATTCCATGATAAGCCTATCATGTCTCATAAAATTTCCATGTTTAATACAAAGGAGGAGATCATGCCTACCCTTAGGATTCTGCTTAGGGTTGTGTAAAATAAAAACGGAATGATAAGGTCCATTTCTCTACCACTGAAAAAGGAGTACCATTTATACTCATCTTTATATATGAAATGAAGGATTATATTTAATTTATCTTATATCTCAAATTATCTTTATGGATAGAGAAGCAAGAAGCATCACTTCCATTAATCATTATTATCACTAGTAAAGACACTTAAGAGGAAAGTGTTACGGGCCATTTTGTCGCATCAACTTAAATGACCTAAAAAATATATCAATCAACATCCTTGAAGTTACAATTTTCCACGATCCCTTTGCAAATCCCTAAATGTCACTTCTCCAAAAATTCTACGTTTATGGGACAATTAGCTCAAAAACATTGTTTTTAGCCCCAATGCACCTAGCATGCTTAACCACCTACGTCAACGTATGTTACATATTTGATAGTCAACGTTGTTCAGCATATGTTTCTCACTTCTGTAGGTGCACTTCTTCTAGAAATTCAGGAAAAATAAAAATATCTTCGAAGCTTCCTCCTCTAGATGATTCCAAGGTAGTTTTAACTATTTACCACAGATACATAGCTCAAATTCTTATCTGATCCTATATTGGAGACCTTATCTCTTATCCCTTGAGCTCATCCTCCCATCATATGTGGATCTCAAGCCTAGATTGGTAATTGGATAAGAGTTTCTAAACTACCATACTTGTCCTATAAATTCACTACCTCTCATAAGGTCTAGGTTGGATTTTGGAGATTGATAGTGCCCTCATGCTGCTGCTTTGAACCTAAGGCAATCATCACATTCATGAATTAGGGTTGATGTTGATGTGTGCTTTGTGACAAGGAAGGATAAGTCAACGTGGGGAGACATCTACAAATTTAAACTTCTATTTATGGTTGTAACTCCATCTTATATTTGTTAATACAAAGAGCATATTTTTTTTCCTATTTTTGTTGTGAGGTGTTTGCACTCATGTATTTAAATTCCATGCTGACTCATTGAATAGATATTTTAGCCTATGCTACGTGGATTATGGTTCCTTCGCTTGTTCTAGTCGTGTGTGTAGGTTCTAATTATAGCACTTAGAGCTAGAGTTGGAGCTTACAATTAAGGAGGAAAATAAGGATAGCTACAAATTCCAGGTAGGATTCTTTCCCATTTTCTAATTTCTCTAAGGGAAACTTGAATATTTTTTTCTTCCGTTGTTCTAGATCAGACCACTAGATCTAGGGAATTCACTTTTGTCCACAATTGCAAAAATCCTATATAACAAAATTGGCGACCATACTGGAGAACTATTCTTCCCTTTGTGGTTTCCTTGATCTTAGCACCTTTTCCCCTCTTAAAGTGACCTTAATTGACTCACTTAGACACTCATTGACCTTAGGAAAATAACATTTTGAGCTTGGTTGAGTTTCTTGTGTCGTGTTTTGACTGAAACATCTCCAGTGCATTCCTTGTTGTGAAATAGAGTGCTTCAACGTACCTGTTCCTTCTTTGTACTTGCACTATAGTGCACTAGTTTCTGTTTTTCACCTGCATTTATCCTGTAGGATGCAAAAAATTGCATTCCTTTTCCTTGCTCATCATTCTTCTTTGGTCCAAAAAAAATTGTTGAGTCTCTAAGTTTGTTTATTTCTTTGAAAGTCCAATTGATGAAAATGAGATCTTGGGGTAAGCCCAAAATCCATTTTCTTGTATAAACCTCGATTCTGGGCCTGTGGGTTATGGCCCACAAAGCCTCGACAGAAGCATTCTAAAACTTTAAAACAGAGATCTTCTTTAACTATCAAACTAGCCCTCTGAAACAACGTTTGAATGCGTGTTAAAACAACGATTCTATACGACTGCACCCCCGGTCTGATTGATTTGGTCGTTCACTATAGCATACACCCATATTAAAGAATTCAATGACCCTTCTTCAAATATTCAAAAGCCACAAATTTACTTCAAATTTTCAAATTCTGCCACTGCATGGAATTCAAACTAAAGTTGTCCATTAATCAAGAATATCACCTCTGGTTGGCAAAGATACCCGATAATTGGCATGAGCTACGGTTTCCGCCAGGAATCCACGATTGAACGGGTGTCCCCACGCAGATCCAAAATCCCCATGAAATCCATAAAGCTACATATATGATTTATTAAATTAAATTACAAGTGACACGCAGCGGCAGCATGACGAGGTGCAGAGTTCGAACCCCGCCAGTGGTGAACCGCCCAACCAGAAGCGGGCAATTTGGCGATGTGATATCAATAACTATTTAAAGCGATCCAAATTCTGGCTTACGCCAATCCTCAACACTCGCTCTTCATACATAACGTTTAAACAATAAACTATTAACATATATATACAACAGTTACGCAAGCAATTCAAATCGCCATTGATCCTGTAAGTGATCAATGTCGATCGACAAGTTCACAACACCAAATTAAGCCAATTATCAAACACACATAAACGTACACACCATACACTAAACCTAGGTTTATACATTCACAAAACAGTTGCATACTAAGGCGTTTCACCCTTAGAAACAAGCTCAAATTCGATTGCATCTTGCTCTATCACTCGGGCTCTCTCTTCTTGAACGCCTATCGATTCCTATAGATATATCTCTACCGCTGTTACATTGCATTTATAATAGAAATGTTAGATCGAAGGGATCTGATCCTTATTTTCCTCCAACAGAACGCTCCATAATTGATGCACGGCTGTTAATAATAGTAAGTCTTCTTGAGACATATCCACTTTAATCCACTTTAAATATGTTTTAAGCAGATTTTCCTCCCGTCGATCAGCTTTGCTATCCACATCCTCCTCACTCCACTTGGATTCTTCTTTGATTAAGAAGGGGGTTAGATGCTCCTGCGTCAGACTCCCGAGGTAAAAAAAATATTGATGACCTCATGGTCATATACTTCTCCTGGTCCTCAATAATTCTACCCACTGTATCTCTTCAGTGGAACTACCTTCATGATCTTCTGTGAGCTGCAACCAACCTCTGCAGTAACGATCTCCTTCTGTTACACGATACCTCACCAAGCCCTCCGCACTTGGTCTTTTGGCATCCTTCTGGTTCTCTTCTCTGGAACCAATTGAGCACACCTTGCTCTAGGTTGCTGCAAATCTTCTGACCTTCGGCTGCCGCCATCTGCATGACAGTAAGACCATGAACTCTCCATCTTTAACACAATTGTACCTCTTTCACCTTCCGCTTGCATTCTTCTTCATTCTCGCAGGAAATCCTTTCCCTGCTCTGATACCACTTGATGAAAATGAGATCTTGGGGTAAGCCAAAAATCCATTTTCTTGTATAAACCTCGATCCTGGGCCTGTGGGTTATGGCCCACGAAGCCTCGATGGAAGCGTTCTAAAAATTTAAAATAGAGATCTTCTTTAACTATCAAACTAGCCCTTTAAAACAACGTTTGAATGCGTGTTAAAACAGCGATTCTATACGACTGCACCTTCGATCTGATTGATCTAGTCGTTCACTATAGCATAAACCCATATTAAAGAATTCAATGACCCTTCTTCAAATATTCAAAAGCCACAGCTTTACTTCAAATTGTCAAATTCTGCCACTGCATGGACTTCAAACTAAAGCTGTCCATTAATCAAGAATATCACCTCTGGTTGGCAGAGATACCCGATAATTGGCATGAGCTACGGTTTCCGCCAGGAATCCACGATTGAATGGGCGTCCCCACGCAGATCAAAAATCCCCATGAAATCCATAAAGCTACATATATGATTTATTAAATTAACTTACAAGTGACACGCAGCGGCAACATGACGAGGCACAGACCAAATTCTGGCTTACGCCAATCCTCAACACTCGCTCTTCATACATAACGTTTAAACAATAAACGATTAACATATATATACAACAGTTACGCAAGCAATTCAAATCGCCATTGATCCTGTAAGTGATCAATGTCGATCGACAAGTTCACAACACGAAATTAAGCCAATTATCAAACACACATAAACGTATACACCATACACTAAACCCAGGTTTATACATTCACAAAACAGTTACATACTAAGGCGTTTCAGCCTTAGAAACAAGCTCAAATTCGATTACATCTTGCTCTATCACTCGGGCTCTCTCTTCTTGAACGCCTATCGATTCCTATAGATATATCTCTACCGCTGTTACATTGCATTTATAATAGAAATGTTAGATCAAAGGGATCCGATCCTTATTTTCCTCCAATAGAACGCTCCATAATTGATGCACGACTGTTAATAATAGTAAGTCTTCTTGAGACATATCCCCTTTAATCCACTTTAAATATGTTTTAAGCAAATTTTCCTCCCGTCGCTCAGCTTTGTTGTCCACGTCCTCCTCACTCCACTTGGATTCTTCTTTGATTAAGAAGGGGGTTAGATGCTCCTGCATCAGACTCCCAAGGTAAAAAAAAAATTGATGACATCCTGGTCATATACTTCTCTTGGTCCTCAGCAATTCTACCCACTGTATCTCTTCAGTCGAACTGCCTTCATGATCTTCTGTGAGCTACAACCAACCTCTACAGTAACAATCTCCTTCTGTTACACGATACCTCACCAAGCCCTCCGCACTCGTTCATTTCGCATCCTTCTGGTTCTCTTCTTTGGTACCAATTGAGCACACCTTGCTCTAGGTTGCTGCAAATCTTCTCACCTTCGGCTGCCGCCATCTGCACGACAATAAGACCATGAACTCTCCAGCTTTAACACAACTATACCTCTTTCACCTTCCGCTTGCATTCTTCTTCATTCTCTCAGGAAATCCTTTCCCTCCTCTAATACCACTTGATGAAAATGAGATCTTAGGGTAAGCCCAAAATCCATTTTCTTGTATAAACCTCGATCCTGGGCCTGTGGGTTATGGCCCACGAAGCCTCGACGGAAGCATTCTAAAACTTTAAAACAGAGATATTCTTTAACTATCGAACCAGCCCTCTAAAACAACGTTTGAATGCGTGTTAAAATAGCAATTCTATACAACTGCACCCCCGGTCTGATTGATCTGGTCGTTCACTATAGCATACACCCATATTAAAGAATTCAATGACCCTTCTTCAAATATTCAAAAGCCACAGCTTTACTTCAAATTGTCAAATTCTGCCACTGCATGGACTTCAAACTAAAGCTGTCCATTAATCAAGAATATCACCTCTGGTTGGCGGAGATACCCGATAATTGGCATGAGCTACGGTTTCCGCCAGGAATCCACGATTGAATGGGTGTCCCCACGCAGATCCAAAATCCCCATGAAATCCATAAAGCTGCATATATGATATAAATTAAATTACAAGTGACACGCAGCGGCAGCATGACGAGGTGCAGAGTTCGAACCCCGCCAGTGGTGAACCGCCCAACCAGAAGCGGGCAATTTGGCGATGTGATATCAATAACTATTTAAAGCGATCCAAATTCTGGCTTACGCCAATCCTCAACACTCGCTCTTCATACGTAACGTTTAAACAATAAACTATTAACATATATATACAACAGTTATGCAAGCAATTCAAATCGCCATTGATCCTGTAAGTGATCAATTTCGATCGACAAGTTCACAACACCAAATTAAGCCAATTATCAAACACACATAAACGTATACACCATACACTAAACCCAGGTTTATACATTCACAAAACAGTTACATACTAAGGCGTTTCAGCCTTAGAAACAAGCTCAAATTCGATTACATCTTGCTCTATTGCTCGGGCTCTCTCTTCTTGAATGCCTATCGATTCCTATAGATATATCTCTACCGCTGTTACATTGCATTTATAATAGAAATGTTAGATCGGAGGGATCCGATCCTTATTTTCCTCCAACAGAATGCTCCATAATTGATGCACGGCTATTAATAATAGTAAGTCTTATTGAGACATATCTGTTTTAATCCACTTTAAATATGTTTTAAGCAGATTTTCCTCCCGTCGCTCAGCTTTGCTGTCCACGTCCTCCTCACTCCACTTGGATTCTTCTTTGACTAAGAAGGGGGTTAGATGCTCCTGCATCACCAATCCATTATGTGAAATTGTTTGTTTTTGCTTTCGTTTTTGCTTTCACTTGTGCACGAGAAAAGGTTCCTTACAACTTCAGAAGTCTTTCTTCTTCTATCTCAGTCATGAAAAATGAGTGATATGATGCTTTTCTAACGTCCACCTTACCCCAAAATATGTGAATGGAGTCTCCGTGTTGGCGGATGTGAACCAAATACAACAAGTTTCTCCTCAACTCCGGGAGGTATAGAACATCATGTAGAAGAAAGTCTGGAAATCCAGCCAGTTTGAGCGTGATGGTGCCAAGCCATGATGGCTTGATTTTTTACTTGTCTGCAAAGTATACTTCTCCATCAACACTATCAATGCATTCTTCAAAAACAAGTATAAAGAAGATGGCTCACTTGACAAGCACAAAGACAAGCTTGTGGAAAAAAAAAAAATCACATAAGGAAGGGGTCAATTATGGGGATACTTTTTCCCCGACAACAAAATGGGCTACCATTTGAATGCTCTTTTCGTAGGCAACTCAAAATGGTTGGAAAGTCCATGAAATGGATGTAAAAAATGTTGAGTTGAATGGAGATATGAAAGAGAATGTTTTTATGTCCTAACCAAAAGGATTTTTTGTGACGGTCCGAGAATGCAAAGTATTCAAGCTTGTAAAATCCTTGTATGACCTCAAGCAAGCACCAAGAGCCTGGTATGAGAAATTGATTGAGCATCTTCTAAAACTCAATTTCAAACATTATGATCTCGATGATGCAACTTTGTTTGTCAAAAAAGTTAGCAAAAGGAACAATGAGAACTACATTTGATCCATAAAGAAGGAACTGAGAAAAGGATTTGAAATGACATATTTGGGTTATGATCACTTCTGTCTTGGTATTGAAGTAACCCAACATCCGAAGTTTATATTCAACTATATATAAGTCAAATCCTTGGGCTTATATGTAGGTAAAATCCAGCACCTCACCATTCTTTTTACTGTTAATCATGTCATCTCTTGCAAAGGTAACTCAAGAGACAACAACTGCAAGTAGTTATACTTACTAGATTTATTTGATGTTGTTGTCAAAATAAAAAGGGTAAAGGCATTAGGAACAAATTCCTTGAATCACATTGATAGTTCCATCCATTTCAAAAGAAGAGTGTGCCATACATAAGCTCTATGACATCAACCACCATCCATCTTAGTTAGTCTGCATAAAAAAATGCATAAATTTCTTGCCAAAGGGAATGTTTGTTTGTTTGTTGCAATATTTTCCATTAGATGTGTTGCATCTATTTACCTTTTCTAAATTAGTATAAGCTACACATTGTTTGAATTTCTCGTCCCATGATTTTTTGGGACATTTTGTCTATAATACTGGCTCAACTAGATAAAACATACCATTGAACCAAAATGTGGCCATGGTCTTAACAGTGTTTGTCCTTATTGTTGTGGGCATTAACAGAGATAGATTGAGTGCTTTAAATGTGGATATCAAAATAATCATACTCAACTTTCTTGCCTTAGTATTCCTTGTCTAGAAAAAGGATGGTATTTTCATTGACTCTGACAATATCCATAATTTCGTTTATTAATAGACAACCAAATCATTTGGGTTATATGTAGATAAAAGCTAAAAAACTAACCCATTCCATTACCGGGGACTTATTTTATTGGTAAATTGATGGTTCATATCGGTTTCCACATATGTGTCATTTGCTTGTCAGTTCTCTGGTGTCAAGGATGGATTATTAATTATTGTTTCATTACATTACATAATATTCAAGCATTTATGTATCTTTATACTGATATTAAATGCAAGACTTTTTGGATAGATCTGTATTGCCCATAGTACCCTAGAGTTAAAACCCACAGTACGTTGGAGTTAAACCAAATCTTTTTTGTTTTGTTTTCACATTCAACTATGCAAATTTTACATCCAAATCTAGATTTCAAGTGATGTTTATAGTTTTGGCATCTGTTACAAATCTAACATACTACAATACTTTTCTTTGGAGAAGCCTTTGGGTCAATTTTTCTCAATTCTCTTTTGTTGGATGGGTACTTGATGCTCATGTTTGAATTGTACATACTATAGAATGATATCTCCCTATTGGCTCTAGTTGAGTTGATATGGTTTTATGATTGACTGATGTATGATATTTTTAAATTGTTTTTCCTTATCCTAATATTTGAAAGGCATAAAAGGAAATAATAATGGAATGGTTTATGACTATTCAATTTATTAGTTTTTGACATTTTGTATAGTTGTTGGAATGGTCACCATTAAGAAGTTTTCTTTGTTCCTGCAATGACACACATGAAGCGTTCATTGTTTAAAATTATTCAAACAGTAAGCTGCTAGTTACCACTAAGAATAGTCCCATTTGGTCCCATTTCTTCCTAATTCATTTTTCATTGACCACCCATGTTATTATAGGTACACACCGGTTCATCCTTCCCCACCATGAACCCTAGTGTGAGCTTTATCTAATTCTAAAATGAATGAATGCTATTTTTGGTGCCATATCACTTCCAACCCAATATTTTGTGCAATAATCCTATCATGTCTCCACACAGTAGTAGTTGTAGGATTACGAATCTTATTTAAAGTCGGTCTCTAAATATTCCTGAGTTGAAGAATAATATTGTCCAAAGGAAATGTATTTTGAATAGTCTACAATTGCATCTAAACCTATGATATAAATCCAACCTTTCAAGCTATGTATTTTCCCACAATCGTGAAAGTGAAAGAGCCTTCCATTGATTAGATGAATTTGTTGCAGTTTTCGTTGGATTTCTGAGCCAATCTAAACTAAACTTGAGTAAGGGGCGACATACTTGGAAACCATAATTCTTATCCAACAACTATCATTGGATTTTTTTATTTGATGGGGACAAGAGGCATAATTGAAAACACACTTGACTCCACAATTCTCTATTGCATATACATTGTCACTAACCCTTTGAAATCATATTAGTAACACTCAATTTGTGGTGCAATCTATGACACACACTTAAGACAATGATCTCTACTCCCAATAGTAACAATAATGAATGAACTTCCTTAGGTGCTCATTTTTAAGATGGAGTGGAGTTGGTTTCCAGTTTTATGGAGTTGTAGAGTGGTGGTGCTATAGCTGGGGAGATCCTCCCAAATCTTTTATTTCAAACCTGCTAGACTCAGAATTCTTGAAAGTTTAAATTGATTACGTGACTGCTTTCTTCTTAGCCGGTGTTATTATATTTATGATATATATTAGTAGTTAAGCATATTGGAAATGTTTAATGTAATTATATAAAATGGATTTTCAGAGTAGACAAAATTTATGTGCGTGTGTGTAAATATGTTGGTTTAATGAACTCACTTCTTTGAAGTAATTACACAAATGATGCAAAAGAAATATGAATTGTTGTTAAAGAGTGTAAGTCAATAGAGGCCCTAGGAAGTATATTGCATTCTTATTAGCGGTTAGTAGAATAGATTAGGAATAGATAACTGATTTTTTCAATTATATATCACTAAAAAACATGCTAAGGATTAAGAAATAGATAATTTCCTACTTGTCTAATATGAATTTATTGTTATCTTATTTTTTAAGTCTTCAAAGTGTAAAAAAGGGTGCAAAAGTGGAGTTTATGCATTGAAGTGTCATGCTTTCAAAATCCAGGTCAAGCAGTTGTGAAATTTTTCCTTCAAAATATGACAACAAATAATGTGCTCCATAGGAGAGAAGTTCCTGGAAGGACGAAAAATAATGAAGAATATTACTCTACCCTTGTTGAAGGGTTAAAAGAGGAAAAACAAACATGATGTCAATGATGTTGCAGTATTCAACAACTCAAAGCTAATATGTAATCAAATGAAAGACATATATTGGGTTCGGAAGGATAATTTAAAACCCCTTTATAGGGAAGCAATAAATTGGAGTTGTTAATTTCAATATTTTACCATTGAATACATTCAAATGATGTATAGTGATATAATATCCAGAGCATTGTTAAGTGCCAATGTAGATGTCAAATATGACATAGGATCACCATCCACTGTAAAAAAAATCATTGATCAACATCATGATATGTCCCTAGTATGCGAATGGGTTTTTGTTATCATTTTTCTTGGGTCTATAATGGCATGGTTCTTTCACTAAAGAATAACATGTTAATGTATTATTTTTCCCCAACTTGCAACAATTGTGGTTTTTTGTATGGGTGACAAATTTATGGGTAAATGCAATATATTCCATGTATATGGACAAATGTATTTTGAGAAAAGTAATTGGTTCATAGTCTTGCGATTGCCATTAAAACATTATGGTGTTGTCTAATTGAGTTTTATCTTTTAGATTTTTGGCTAAAATCTTGTGAAATATTGTTTTCAGTCAAATAATTATTTAAATTCTATCTGCGTAAAAATGTCAATATAACGATGTTGGCCTTTGATATTAATGAGAGAGTAGACTAATTAGCAAAGGGGATTTTGACACAAGTCTTGTTACTCATTGATACTTGTATTTTTTCAATAATCGAAATAAAAATTGTGGACTGTGTCCCATTGCCCATTACCTTGAAATCTATACTGAATTTATTCAAAATGATTAATTATTTCTAATATTCCCAACATCATATGTTTTGGGTTGTTATGCCTAGTTGTATATGGGTGTAACATCATGAACCGATATCAGGGAAGAGGTATAACTCTTAAATGTTCTCATGGTATTGTTTCCTTTTAGAATAACAATTGAAACTTCAATTGTTGAAAGGGATGATTTTATCATCCTTTTAAAGAGCATATCCTAAGACATAGTTGCAGCAAAATAGCCTTCTGTGAGGAAGCAACGTTGTGAAACTATTTTGGATTGTTGTGCATCACTACATAAAGTTATGGAGCATGGTAATACATGTAGTTGTTCAATTGCAACTCAATTTTGGTTTGGTTTTAATATAATTTGGATAAAATTGGTTACAATATGATTAGTTATGACACACATGCTTTTCTTCAAAATATTTTTGAACATGTGTTAGTGCATTGCATAAGGTTGTGGTTATTGGTGGTTGGAAAAGTTTGTCCATGCTAGCTTTTGTTCACAACTGTTTTTAACTATTAATGGTGTAAAATTAGATGTGATTGTATTGTTGATGACTTGTAATGGGTTTTGATGTATTGTAATCAAATCCCTTGGTGCCAATAATAGGTTACCACATACCTTGTACTGGATATCTGAAGGAGATTTATTTTTTGGAATAAATTTCTTTATTTAACTATTATATGAACAATGACAATACATTGGGAATTCCCCGGATGCGGGTGACTCGTTGGTTGATGGCATGGTGCCACTTGACAAGCGATCCACGCCACGTGAAGAGGACGGGGGCATTAAATATACAGGCCGGCGGAGGGATGGTTCAAGCGAGTCGCCCCAGTGCATCCTTAATGGAGCAGCTGAGGACGATGACAGGCCTGCGTAAGGCATTCAATGTGGTTATCGTTTCAAGAAATGGGCAGGAGAATATATTTGAGCGTTGGTCGGCAAAGGAAATGCATGGTGGTTCAGGGAATGTTTATTGTGCTTGTTTCATTAGAGTGGCGAAAGGCAGGGGAGACAGCAGGTCCCCCACTGATTACCTCGGCCTGTGTCTGCGCTCTCCGGAGTTCGGTCTGGCTGTGTCGTGGAAGGGGCAAAAGACAGAGGGTGATTGCCTTCTGTTGCGGGAAGACGGAGGCAAGATGGTTCGGGAAAGAATGCCGTGCAGGAGGGGAAGTGGGCATGGCCAATTCCCCCGCCCACCCGCAGCAAACTTACACCATCACTGCTGTTGTGTATATTGCCATCGCCGGGGAGGTGCTAACCCAATTCCTGCTAGGCATATTCTGGAAGTTGGTAATTCTGTGGAGTTGGCGCCCAGTCTTCCAGCTTTTGGCTCGGTCGTATTTTCACTGGGCAGTTCTGAGGGCTCTGAAGGGGTCAACGCACACATCTCTGTGCTTTTCACAAAATCTCCTGAGGTGGATGATGACGGGTCTTCGCTGGTTCTGGTGGGGGAAGACGCAGAAAAGGAGAAGGGGAAACTCCCTCTGGGGGAGTCGTCAACGATGGGAGCCCCCTCTGAGAAGGGCAAAGGAAAAGCATTGTTGGGGGAGTCATCCACTGCAGTGGGCACTTCTGGAGGTGCATATCGGCCGCCTCACCCCCAATCTCCATTTCTTATTATGTCATCCCCTTCGCATAGCACGCCAGCCACGGGAGATAGCGAGGCCGAAGGAGATGAAGGCAGCAAAAGTATGGAGGAAGAGACCGAGGATTAATTCACCCCATCGCTCTCCTGTTCGTGTTTGCTTTGCTCAGGTCGAGTCTTTTCATGCTGGGTTCGCGGGTCAGGTTAATTTCCAATCTTATGTTTCTGTTATGTTAGTCTTGTGTCTTGGTGCCAAGTCCTGTGGGCGGTTTCCACCAACGCAGCAGGCGCGTGGTTTTGTAACGTGTCTTGGTCAATCTCTGTCACAGTGTGTCTCGGGCTATAATATGGTGTTAGTTGCCCCTGGGCAGGCTATCATAGTGTTTTTAGACAAGTTCTCAGGGTCAAGCATTTTGTTCTTTTTGGTCAACATTGCCCTGCGCGGCAAGTCCATGAAACTGTCAATGTCACCCATGGTTATGCCTTTGGCCATGGGCAGCCAGCATATCAAGATGTAAATTATTTTGCTGTACATATTAATATACAAGTAGCTAGTTTTACCGATAAAAAAAAAGACAATACATTGGGAATTTTATAGAAAGGCGCTCACAAACACAACCACCAAAGTAATTTGGGTGGGTTTGAAAACCAAAAATTTCATTAGCCTAACCAATGGCCCTTGGGTGAAAGTGATGAAACATAAATTCCAAAATGTACATGGTGTTTATTCCATCGATCCATGGACCAAAAATAACATAAGAACTCAAACAAGGTTATGGAGAAGTTAGGGTAATCCCAATATGGGTTGGTAGATCATTGTGGTCATTGGATTTAGACCGCAACTATCCACAACAGTCTCATGATCATTAACTACCAGGTCATATTTTTTTCTGGTATCCTCAAGAGGTTTTCAACATACAAGAATGCAAGAGAAAGTGTAAGAAACTTGTCATTATGTAGTACCTGATGGGGTGGTCAGCTATCTTGATGCTCCCTCCACTCTCTGAATGCATGGCCAACTTGCTGGAATGGTCTCTGAGAATGGAGTGAAATAAACGGAAACAAGCACTCAGGGGCTCCCTTCTCAGTATAAAGGGCACCTCTCCAAATGTCCAATAGCTGCTGCCTCAAGTGGACCATATCCAACTCAACTTTTTTCACTTCTACTGAGATTTCCATATACATATTTGCATGAATATTGAACTTCAATACCATATGAAACTTATAGTAGGTTGGACATTAGAAAATAATGAATTATTCCTTTTTTCCCATACGAGAAAAAATAAATACTTCCACTCTTATTAGTTGTTATATATTCTTCAAACTCCATAGCCTAGGGGAGTTCATCCCCAAGCAAGGTTATTTTCCAGGTAAAGGGAGTGGGAAGGAAATAATCACGAAAGGAGACAACCCAATACCAGGAAGACTTAGTAAAGGGACACAACCAAATAGGGTGTTTAGAGACTTTCAGATCTACCACACAAAGCACATAAATTTTTAATTTCACGTGCCTTTTAGTTTGTTTGTTGGATTTGATACATTTCAGTTTTAGTCATTCTTTACTTGGAAAACTAGGTTTCAGGTGTACCATTAGTGGGAAAACTTCCCCACTACTATATCCACTATCAGAACACATTTATTAGTCGATTCTTCTACACTCACTAATTATGACCATGGCATTTGCACTAATTTTTTTCCTTCCATTTAAACCAATTTATATATTTCTCACTTCCATGTTGTAAATGAAGAAGGATATTTGTTGTAACTGACAGAAAGAAGAAAATACCTTATTGGAGACTCTGTTTGGAAAAGAAATCAAATATATGCATGGGCCTAAGATTATGAAGGAAATCACAATTGTAGAGTTACGCAGAGGTGTCTCCTTTTTCATTTGAACATAAGAAAGTTGTGATGGTTGAAAGTTAAAACTTTGCTTGGTGTTATTCTATATATCTTTTGTGGATTTCTTGTATGTGAGAGATGTTAATCGTTCACATGGTAGAATATGCACAAGGTATAGTTTTATGAGGTTCCCTAGGAATATGCGATTAATGAAGAATTAATTGATATTGCAAAAAAAAATAGTTTTCTTCAAGTCTAAGCTATATTTATCACATTCATGACACTTGAAAATAAAGATCATAAATATAATGTATTTAGCATTGACAAAAACTCAAGAAATGTAGTTCACCACAAAATAGACTAAATTTTACAATGACTCAGATCTCAGAATCGTTAAAAAGCTATCTTCATCTCATTTTTCTTATATTTATAGTTTCTTAAGGTATACATGAAGTTTACATTTATAATCCATACACTAGCTATGTTGTGTGTCATAAATTTATTTCCAAACAGTGATAAGAATACTTGCTGGTTGATATGTGATATTATAAACAATAACAAAAAAGAAACTAAATGTTTTGAATGAAAACAATGTCTGAATAATACAGGATAGCTACAAATTTTGTCAAGTGTCAGAAGGGATTGATTTTCCTTGTTCAAACTTGGAGTCCACCATGTAGAACCATGGACAGCAAAATGGGACCTCTGGACAAGCATTCAAAAAATTTGGAGAGTATGTCATTGAATTCCATATTTTGCACACTGAATGAAAACAAAAGAAGCTAGACACAAACAACTGCGCAAGCATCCTTGCTAACAAATCTTCATAAAGTTCACCACAAGATATGTTATCTATTATCATAGGGTCCTCACATGAAATTGATGCATTTAACTTTCTCCTCTTTTGTTTTGAGTTGCTTTCATCATGAGTGCCCATAATACTTCTTTCCGGGACTACATGAACCAGGTTGTTCTCCATCGCAATCCCACAGTTTGAAGATGTTCCAGGCATAATGTTGCACATAAGAGGATGTCGCAAATAGTAACATAACTACAAGAATTATGCACACAAGAAAAATACTAAGAATCACATTATATAAATCATATATCTATATATTGTATTTATTTCTATAGGATTTTAAAAAACTCAGTATCTGGTCTAGTGACATGAGTATCTAACTTTCAAAATGTACAAAAAATTATCACATTTAAAGATAAATATAGAAAAATGTGAATGAAACTCCCATTTTTGTTTAAATCCCACATTATATCCCAACACACACCAATCGTGTATCTGTGTGATTTGTATAAAACCAATCTTAGATTCTCAAGATCAATATCAAACACATTGCATGTGAAATAAAATCAACAATGGGAAATCTTGCAAGAGATTCGCATATGAAGTAGAACTCAGTAAATAGAAAGCTAAAAACTAACCACGAGATGCTAAGTACAATAATAATTGCAAAAGAATCAAAAGTATTGTATTATGTGTGGCACAGCCTCTCACATGTGCACAGAGACAGTCACATATTTGTGTATCAATGTGTATGAGGGTTATTTTTACATGGGTACTATGAAAATCGAAGCAACATCTCTAAGTTTCAACTATCATTTTGTTTAGAGGGCTTTGTATAAGATTTATGGATCCACATCCATTAATGGGAATGATTACCTTCATCATCAATGTGATGGAAGTTGTCATGCCTAAGAAAATGATGTTATTTTTTGAATACCATCTGCAGGCCTGAATGCCTTCGTTCTTATAGGTCATTACTAAACATTTTAATTTTTTTCTACTCTTTAAGGAGGGTTTCTATCCTCAGTTTTTTGGGCATTGATGTTAGGAAAAAATAATATTTTCTATATATTTATGTGTTCTAAATCCTAAATGCGGAAACATTTATATCAACCTTTGCATGTCATATAGATGTTGTTCCTATATAATAAATACTTATTCTCATGGCTTTCCTAACAATCATTCTGGGAACCCCTGTTACAATATAAAATTCCTTTTATTGTTCTAAGAGGCACATTCTACAGACCAGTATGAGGGCGATGTGTGATTCCATTCGTGCTCAATGTGGAGTTGACACATGTCCTTTTAATATATATATATATATATATATATATATATATATAATATAACTAGCCTAGACCCATCTAACTCTAGATCTATCATTCATCAAGAGGAATACAATCCCTCAAAGTCCAAACCTTCTTTTAGAGGGTAGAACTTGTCTATAGTCAGCTAACGGATAATTTTTCTTTTCCTTGAAGCTAGACAATGTGATTTGAACTCATTTACACCCTTACTTCTCATTCACTAGCACTACTTTTGCTTCTTTCATATTTCCACCATTATAGATGCTCAAGTTAGATCATGAAGATGGAAGGAATCACTCGAAGAGACAAAAGGAGCATAGTTCTACGAGGTAAAAATAAACCAAATCTACAAGATATTTAAATATGGAAAAGATATGAAGCAAGAGCTTCCATGTTAACAAAGTACTCTAAAATTTCTAATTAGACATATATGAATAGTTTAGAAAAAAAGCAAAAGAAGGGATTAACTTGATTTACAGAAAACGACAAATTCCTTATGTTTGATTCTATAGTAGTACTAGATGTTTTATTGTCGTAACTTCTGGGATAGATAAGCTATCAGTATTAGTTAAAACTCCATTGTTTTAGATATTGTATACTCAAAAACAGACATTCGTCAACATTACAAGAATCAGGGTTACAACTAAAGCAACAAATAATAAAATGGCACAAGTGATTAATATAAAAGAAATATACTGATATTAAGTCAAACCAAGATCCAATTAGAACCAGACTCCCTCACATGACCATTAACATGATCAGGAAAAATAGTTAACCATGGAACCATGGAACTTGGATTACAATAGAACATGGAAAATATATTTGAGAGACTAAAAATTATCGTTGTTTACAAAATGACATCTCAAAACTTTCCTTGCATCCTACTTTCTTCCATCAACATCCTGAATCATATGTTGCTCCTCCTTGCAATTTAGGACCCTTGAGGTGTGGGCGTTTTTCAAAACTGGGATTAATGGCGAGACATTTCTGTTCACAATGTTGTTTGCAACAAATAATACAATGTGAGGTCACTGAGAGGCTTATAAGACCAATGAATAGAACATGGGGAATCACATTGAGATCAATAACATGTATAAAGGTTCGAAGTGAATGTTGAAATTGGTCTTGTTGCATACGACAAACACAAAACCTAAGCGAAATTAGGAGTATTTTTCTTTGAGCATAACAAGTTAAATATATCAGAATGTGCATCAAAAATTTTGAAAAATAATCTTAAGGGTAACATACCTCTAAGTCTGTAGCATACCTCTAATTTTTCTTTTGAAAGAAATTAATTAATTCACATGTAGACCAAAGTCAGTATTTAAAACTGTTGTGAAGTTTGAGAGGACAATTTTAGAAATAATACTAGCTCAATGGCATGGTTAAGCATGAATTTGTTGGTGACTAAGGCATTTGGAATTCTTGAATATGTTTAGAGTTGTTTGTAATTATGTTTTCCTTGTATGTTGTACTCCACTCTAGACGAGTCTGTTCTAGGAAAGGAGGGCTCCAAAAGCCATGCTAAAATTACACCTTTTCCTACACTATTTGTACTGCCACAAGTCATGCTAACATTACACCTTTTTCTATACTATTTGTACTTGTTAAAATCCAGGACCCATAATAGAACTACAAATAAGAGCACACTTAGAATTAGTAAAAACAAGAAAATTTGTCAAAGTATAATCAATCACACAAGTATTGAGAATCTCAAGCTTGGAAAGGGGGAAGTGATATTACTGCAACTCAATTAATGAATAGCCCATACCAACTACTCATCAAACAAGAGGAGCCAAAGCACAAGAAGCAACATAAGATACCCATTGTTTATCATCCAATATCTTGTCAAGGGGACATACACTTACCTCTTGAACCAAAATGAAATCTTCGTAGAGAATTTAAATAAGAGGTTCAACACAATTAGATGTTGTACATATCATCCAGACCCTGGGGTTTCTAAATAAAACATAACCAAGTTGTGTTGCACTCCCTTAACTACAACAAATAGAAAGTTGTCAAAATTCTATGTAAGAGAATTCTACAACATCCCCTTCTGTGTCTGTAATTATAATTTCCTAGAGAATATTTTCAATGATAACTTGGTAAGTGCATAATAGATACATTAAAACGTTAACTTGATAAGTGCATTAACTACAATATTTTTTTCTTACTGAGATCTTGAACTTGGAATTTTCACCAATGGTTTAAAGGTCCTTCAAGAACCCAGGTATATCTAACTACTCTTGACCCAAATAAACCACTGCCATGAGCTTGCAGACATCAACCACTTTAACTTTATGATGACAAATCTCATAGTTCTCTAAGACGACCTCACGTAAATATGCACCACTGGGAATATTTAGATAGCAAGTCTTCATGGCCTCTTAGAAAATTTGACTCTGAGCACTTCCTCTCACCTATCTGCCTTGCTATGCACTATTTGCAATACTAGCCGGGCACCGATTATAGATTCACAAACAAGGTCTTGACATGGAGGTGTTTAGGAATTCAAAATTCTACACAACATAGAGGTTTCATTTTCAACCTAGAAGGTGTCTTGAATCTTATCCCTATAAATTTTCAGCCTTAAAGCCGTTGTAAAACAAGATACGAAACAACAATAGAAAGCGGTCAATATTCCACTTCCAAATAGTCCCACCTTCTAAAAAATTCAAAGAGAAAAGATATCCAACCCATGGTATAAGTATACATAAGGTGCTTTGAATATTTATTAGTCTTACCTTCGCTACAATGAGTTAATAGGTTGCAAGACTAATGTACACCATTTTTTTTATTATTGGGTTTAGGGTTTGGTTGTAGCAAGTGAAATTTTAGATTTGTATTTATAAAATTTATCCCACTTAAGGAGTACAAAACATCAATGTTTTCTTAGAATAATTAGCAAATCCAGGCTCAAATGTGGTGTCACAAATCAAAGGTTTGAATTAAAAAATAATAAGTCTAATTCAAGATAGAAAATTGAGGGTTTATTAGACTCAATGAACAATCTAAAATAAAGTATTTCATGTTGTTAGTTTCAGATTTCAAAATAGAATAAAATATTGCTTTCATGACTTTTTTGGGTGGTTAAAAGGGGAGAACTGGTTCCTTTATTTCCAAATTGGGCTATGGGCTCAAATGGGCCTCTGACAGGGATATATAACAATATTCTTAGGATAACTAGGGCTACAAAAGAATGTTGCAATAGTCCAAAAAAAATGCAGTAATTTACCAAGAAAGGTATTTTCATATCCATTACCAACCCAGGCAATGTGAGGTGCATGCAAATTTCACATGGAAGAATAAGGAATATTAAGAATATTTTACCACTCAAACCAAATAAATGAAAGAAACCTATCCAAGTTACTATGCATTTAATTGGTCCATCATTTCAAAAAGTACATGCATACACTCTCTAAAAAGTACTTACCTGTTTTTTATGCATAACTCATTGATTCCCACTAGAGTTTAAGCCCTTCCATGGATGATTGATCATGGTAGAATATGATGCTTCTCCACTTGTTCTATAGTCACCTAGAAAAGTGTAAAATGTTAGCGCAATGAAATTTGCTAGAGCATCAAGGTATATATGCGCACACAATGAAATAGAGTGTCAAATGTACCTGGCACGATAGATAATGTTGGATGGTCTTACATCTCCCTTTGGTCTTGGTTTATAGCCATGGTCTTGGATTGTTATGTTGGGTGTGGAGCCTGATTATCTTCTATATTCAAAGGTATCGCCACATAGGACCCCAGTTCGAAATGAGGGCGGCAACGCCGCCCGTAAAATATTCGCTGTAGGGGGGGTCCAGGGGGGGCCGGCTGCAACCTTTGGGAGCCCCCCCCCCCCCCCCCTGGTGGGGGGTTTCGGGGGCAGCGCCCCCGAAGCTAAAAGCAGCTATAAAATTGCCTTGTAAAAGTATAGTAATTTCTAGTCAATCTGGGCCGTTCATTAGGCGGATGATCTGACGGTAGAACTTATGTTTAGTTTAGGGTTTTTTTCCCTAGAAGGCAACCCCTCTCTTTGTATGAGGGTATTGTATTTGAGGCTGTGTGATAGATGTGTATTGTGTGAGCGAGAAACAGAGAGGTGAGACTGTGAGAGAAAACAGAGGATATTATAGCGGATTTGTTGTAGGTTGTGTCTCTTCATTTTGCTGGATAATAGAAAGGAAGGACTGGCTGTTCGGGGTGGACGTAGCCCAAACTGGGTGAACCACGTATATCTGTGTCTCTCTTGTTTTGTGCGTTTTTTGTGTTTATATTTCTGCAATATTTTATGTGTTCCATTGCTCCGTAATATATAATTTTCTAACATGTTACATCACTATAAAAAAAAACATACCACATGTTAAATAATGGTGATGACTAAATACTTAAATCTAAAACCATGACTCTATTCAACACATTAAGCTAACCTGGAACCATAGACATGTAATTATTTGATCGAGGACATCCTTGCTTATTGAGGTATTGAAAATCAAATGGTTCATATTCTGATGGATCAATATTTAAATCAATTTCCATACCATTGTTTTGTTTTGTGTCTTCTTCTTTTCTTTGCGGGGCTAAGGAAAATATTCTTTGTCTTCAAAGACAAATCAAGAGAACCCAACCAATGTCTGAAGTCAAAATCCATAATGTGAAAATCATTGGCTTCATCTAACACTTTTTTAACCAAACAATTCAACTGGTTTGCCTTTGTCAAAGTAGTAGGAGGGTTATCTAAAATGAGATGTAGATGGCTAAACAACACCTCCCTTGCCAAATCAAGTGCCTCGACATTTGCATCAACAATATTTATGGCCATAAGAGTAGCATTGACATCTACATCATGGTTTTGGGGCTCTATATTGATCCCAAGAGGGTTATTGAATATGTTATCCTCTGCATGTTGATGAAGCAATGGATTTGAATTATCTGAGTGGGAATACAACCAATTAACCTTTATGGCATGCTTGCAAATATTTCCATGAATAGAACATGTAGATTCTCACGTTATAAAATTCGTGTGATAGTAGGTGACAAGGTATTTTTTACCTTTATCTGTCTGATTTCTCACCCATTAAGCACGAGTTATGTTCTCATGAGGAAAACAAGGTTCAACGGTTGTTAGTAGCATATGCAATAACCAATCCATCCCGCGGGCACATTTTTTTCTTCTATCAGATAGAAATGTTATTTTTAAGTAAAAATGGTATGACTCAAAAACATTATTAGTCTCCTAATTTGCATTAGGACAATCGCGTCAACCTTTCACCCGCATCCCTAAATGCAAATAGAACTATGTTAGTATCAATATATCACCTTTACAGAAGACAAAAATGTATATAATATGAAAAGTTTGTTTACTTCCGAATCTTATCTCCAACAACCCAATTCTTATGGAAATATCCTAAGAACTTCTCTTCATCTGCAAATTTGAAAAAAAAATGATTGATTGCAACTTCCACATCATAATTGAGAGTTTGTTTCATGATGAAACGTAACTCCCCAAACATCTCGTAGGATTTTATGGAACTAGTGTCCAACTGATTGGCATTTTTTAACCAAGCCTTCCGTACATGCCAAACACATTATATCACATCACAACCTATGATCCTCCCACCATATTCAATGCATTTTAGAGTGGTATTTTTAGAATTAATGCGAGTTTGGTTATATCATGACAATGTTAAAGTTACCTCAAGGCAATGATTTCATCCAATGCATCATCGACCATGAAGGCATTGATTTTCCAATCATGATGGATTTGGAAACACTTGTGTGTGAGATGCTCCAACCATAGTGCAATATCATCTAAAGTTTTTTGTGATGCCACAACCCATGCAACTGGCACCCCGCTTTGTTGATCATCAAATTCCAAGAGCGTATAGAACTAATATTGTTGTATTCAACGTTACATAAATTCAAATACAAGTTTTTAATCATATTGAATGTCTACGACATAAATACGTTTATTCAATCAATCATTAGCATCTGACTTACCCCATATTATTTGTATTAAATATTGAATCCATGGTTATTAAGATATTGTGTGATAGTTTGACCATTGTCTCCAACATCTACTTTGTTTGAATCCCTATTATAAAAGGGACTTCCACAACATTGGGCTTTTGGTAAAAGAAAAAATATTCTGGTGCTTTTGATACCAAAGGTTTACACTCATTCCATCATTTTTGTGAAGTTGATAATTTTCCTTTGCGAACCTATTATATATATTTACAATATCTTTCCAACATAAGAAGAAATCACTATCTCGAGATTTCGCATCCATGCCAACATATCTCTTAATGTGGATTCTATACACTATATCAATAGGCACTCCCAAAAAGAAATAACTCTCTACATATGCAACAATGTCCCTTGAAAGCTTTGGCCTATTCAAGGTCTTGGTCTCACTTGAAATGTCATGTTGGTCAAAACAAAGCCAACCTTCCTCATATTCATGTTCATACATATTGAAAGTTAGTATTTCTCTATCAGGAATTTCATTTATAACCTTTACAATAAAATGGCATTGGAAACCTCTCTTCTGCACAAATAAGGTCCTTCATTTAGTTAGAGGATAACCTCTTTTGTCCTTTGGGCGAAATGAATGATGATAACTACAACAAACTTTTTGAAATGTTAGTAGATACAAAGAAAGATGAATGTGGTTTCAAAGAATCTAAATAATGCATTTATTAAATACTTACATTTCATATTGCAATGTAGTGGTATCTCTTTGTCTTGGTTCTTTGTTTGTTTTCTTTATGAAATTACATGGATTAATGGGATTCACTTCCTCTCCTTTGATAAAGTCAGAAACTCGTTTTAATGGGATTAAAGCAACTCGATCAATACTATTGCTATTTCGATTTATTTCTATCGAAACTAAGTCTTTACTAGAGAAGGTCATTTTGACTTTGAGGCCTTGCACCTCAAGATCCATGATATGCTTCCATTTCCTTCGCTAACTGATCTAGTCAAAAAATATCCAAGGACACCAAAGAAATAACCTATATAGAAACATGCTAGCAACAAAGTTATATGTTCTAAAGAAAAACAACAAAAGAAAATAGATGATAGAAAATGAAAGTGAGGGTGGAGTTATGGACTGATAAATGAAACCTTGCCTACAATTAAATTACTCGTATTATTCTTACTATTGCATATACTTACTGGGACTAAACCCTGGTCTAAAACAAAATCGTAGTAATCATATACATTGTCATTGAAGCCTAAGGTAAAACTTTAGGCAACATTAATAGAGCTGGTCTAAAACAAACTTGCACTAATCATTTACACTATCATTGAAGCCTAAGGTAAAACTTTTAGGAAACATTAATAGAGTTGGCAATCTGTACTTGACTAATAAAAAGTGATAGTGATGCAATTTGGTTCTACTTGTTTGTTAAGATGCTTCTAGTTGTGAGTATGTTTGTCATATTTCCTTTTGTACATTCTCGGGTTAATGTTGTGATTGGTCTCACATGATATTCTCGAAAAATCCAATTTACTCACTTTTTTGATAAAGGAAATCAGAAACTTAGGTTTCATAACATATTCCAAACAAACTCAATGTTGTAATTAGTTGAGAGGATACATTTAGAAAAGCCAATTTACTGAACTTTTTGTTAAAAGGAGATAAAAAAACACATGTTTCATAGCAGATTCCAAACAAAGACATTAATTTAAATTGGAAAAAACAACAAACCCTTATAAACATAAAATAGTGTTCAAAATAGATTTAATTAAAATTGATGATCTTTGATGAGAAATCCAGTCAATTGTAATCATATAAATGAGCTTAAAACTAATATTTTTAACTTATGAAAATGTGTTCTCCATAATTGGGTGGAGAGAGGTTGACACATTTGTTCCTATTTATGTAACGAGAAGTGAAAGGAGAAAATGAGGAGAAACGTGATTTTGGTATGCGTTTTGAGATTTATTAGTTGATTTATTTATATTGAAAATTTAAGAGAGATATTTTAAAATGCATAAAAAATGATTAAGCATCATGTTTTCCAATTAGCCTTAACAATTCAAGGTGAGAAAATATAGGAGAGACTTATTTATGTTTTACATAAGGTAATTGTGTTCTATCTGTAGACTAGTATGGTGAAAATAAACATTTAGGATTATGTCAAATTTGATATTTTAAATATATTAATATTAATGGTTATATTATAGAAAATAATATAGTTTTTTTTAAACTAAAAGTTTATTGTGTTGATAAATATATTATACATTTTTTAAGCTATTACTTAGAGAATGTTTTTGATAGAGATTAACCATCGAATGTAGTTGTTTGGCAAGGAATCAAGAAACTAGTAAACGAATGTCCATCTTGTATGGTAGGGAAACAAGAAACTATATTTTTGTGATTTATATTGTGGATGAAAGTCTTTTGGATTAATTATGTCATTAGAATTGGGTCGACGTTTCGAACCAACTAATGTGATCCTGAGGATGAACCTTATCAGTTGGTTTGAAATGTCAATCCAATCTTAATAATGTGATCAATCCTAAAAACTTTCATTTATAAAAATAATATTATTTTTTAATTAAAAATTTATTGTGTTGATAAATATATTTTACATTTTTTAAGCTATTACTTGGATGTTTTTGATAGAGATATACCACCAAATGTAGTTGTGTTGCAAGGAAACAAGAAACTAGTAAACTAATCTCCGTGGAACTAAAGAAGACGATCAAAGTGACCCAAATTTTCAGTAGAAGGTATGGTTAATATAAGTCTCTGCGGGAAGGCCAGGCTTTTGGACTTACCAGGATTCGATCATCGATCGATGTTGATCCTCTTCTTCGTCCTCATCTCGTTCTATTTAGTTTTGTCCAGGAGTTCAGTAAGCTCGACCTGCAGGGAGAATGGAGAATTAGTTTGGGCAATGGCAATCGCAATGTCAAAATGTCAATTGCAATCGACATGCAAATTCAAATGGAGAATCGGTTTGGAAGCAGGCATAGGAATCGTTTTGGCCTTCACTCACCCGCCACCTACTCCATTAATGAGCAGCCGATAGATGGAGACAAACGTCACATCGAATATGAGGTGAATCACCTGATGTTGCAATCCAGAACGAATTAAATCAATGGAAAGCAGCTCGTTTTTAAATTATAGTTTATTTTTTTAATGTGATCAAAATGACAAAAATTAGGTAGAAATCAAACAATCAAAATATTTATAATTTTTAATAAAAAGATAAAATAAGTAAATAATACATTTAATATTTAAATATGACATAATATTTTAGATATAAGTCTTTCGGATTAAGCACATTGATAAGATTTGGTCGACCTTTTGAACCAATGAATATGGTCTATCCTCAGAATTCGCTAGACCACATTAACTGGTTCGAAACAAACAAATTAATCAAGTTCCTGCCTCATATAACATATAGTTCAAAAACATAAACTAATAAGATATAATTTGTAAAATGATTCCAATCATAAAATTTTAGTAAGTCAATATCAATTTTAACAATTTAAATTTTCTTATTATTACAAGCACAACTGTATGTTTAAATTTATATTTAATGTCTCCAATATTAATTTTTTATGTAAAGTTCATAGCTTTACAAATAATAGTCAACCTCATGTTTATTTTTTTACTAAGCAGCATGTATATTTATATAAAATATATATTTGAGTATATATATATATATATATATTTCATATAAAGAAAATTCATAGAACAAAATTTATAATTCCATATATATATATATATGTAAGAAAAAAAAACTCATAAAATAAAATTCACAATTCACAACAAAGTAATGCAAAATTCTAAACAAATTCAATTATAAAGAGTCTTTTTTGTGACATTAAAAAAACCCTTTAAAACACTTATACGAAACTAATTCCACAATATTATTGTATGATTAAGTAAAAATTTATTTATGCATTTTTTATTTAAATAAAAATAATAAATTTATAAATTTAACAGATCAATAAAAGCATTTAATGTAAAAGACATAGAATACTAATACTAATTATGTCGTAAAGCGTTTTCTTTGAAATCAATTCCTCTCTAGTCTCAGCTATCTTGCTATGATCCCATGGATTCTGATGTTAGAAGATTCAAATAATTGCGACAGTTGGATCAAAATTTCGTTATAAATGAATCAATATGGATGCTTTCTCCTTGAAACATATGAATAGAAAGAAGAAGTTGATGCCCCTTGTCGGAAACCGGCTATTTCCTTGTTTAAGGAAGCATTCTTACTCTCGGCAGCCGCAAAAGATTCACACGACGGATCGAATCACTTCGGTAGGTATTCTGAACAGACTTGTGATTGCTTCGATAGGTTTGTTTTTTGAACAAATTTTTGGTTTGGCTTTTTTGAAAGGTCTCATTCGGCGTTTTTGTCATAAATATTTCTGCTTTCAGAAGTTTTGCAAATGTTGAAATGCTATATAAAATGTATGTTTCATTGAAAAGCTATAGAAAGAATCAGTGCATTGAAGGACACAGGAAATCTATTGGCTACTGACTAATGGGCAATACCATGGGAGCTATGCTCTAATCCGATAATCTGTTGGCTGCTTAGGGTAGACCTGTAGTGTTTCAGACCCTGAACTTCTGAGTATAAATTGCCCAGGAGCCCATTATCTGAGTTTTTATCTTCTTCCCTTGTCAAGTTGTTTTTTAAAAAACCGCATTATCTGAGGGTTTATCTTTGTCCTCTGTCCAATAGTGTTTTAGAATTCCTCATTATCTAAGTTTTTATCTTCTTGCTCTGTATTTGGTTGTTACCTGGGCGTTGAGAAATATCAACTGTTGATCCAGCTTATTCATAAACCAAAATTGATTAGTGACAGTCATTGGTAGACACTAGTCATATACCCTCTGGGAGAACCAGAGAAATCTTGCAAATCACTCATAATTTTTTGAATCCGCCCACTTGAAAGTCAATTGGGATTATTCTACAAAACCCCATGTTGCAGATTTTTAAAATTCATTTCCATTTGATTAGAAATTTCATTTGAAATCCTCTATCTGGAGACCCTCCATTTTTTAAAGATTTGTATTCACATTCTTCTATTGATCATGCATACAATGTAAATTGGTAGCTACGTATGATTACACATGAAGACTCAGGGGTCAATCCAATAAATCATGCGTTTATTTACGCATCACAACAGCCTGTAACACTTAAAATACTCCTTCTCAGAATGGTTGAGCTTCGTTTGAAGTTGTTATGGAAGTACAGTTCCAAGTTTCCACCTTAAGCTTTGTGTAATTTGTGCTCGGTTGTACATGTACAACATAAGGCAATGTTTATTTCACATCAAATAAAGGTGATAAACAACAACATCAAAATGGTCTTGGTTCTGAGTTGTTTCCACATCCAAGCCTTCCGCTTGAATGAGGCAATGTTTACTGCACATCAAATAAAGGTGATAAACAACAACATCAAAATGGTAATAACTTTCATAAAAACAAACCTAATATATAATATTAAAAACTATAAGTGTTTTCTTATATTTATTTAAATCAAATTATTTTTATAACTAACCAAACAAATGCCTTTTCATATACAAAGAGGTTCATTTTGGAATGTCACCATATACATGATGACACTTTGGTTGTCCTTTTCCAGTTACTTTTATATGTTGAACAATGTCCTACTTTGACAATCCAAGCATCAACCATTTAAAGTAACTACTTTTTTAGGTAGAACCATGTCCTACTTTGACCATCCAAACCAACAATTTAAAGCATATTCTATTATTTAGCGTTCTCAGCATGTTGTCTATTATTCAACGTCTTTTTGACCTCATTCCGCTTCCGTGTACTCTGCTAAAAGTGGACACAATCCATCCTCCTTTCCACTTCCTCGTTGATTTTGTAATCATTTTTGCTTCTCTTTTCCCATTGCTCTTTAAATTCTCATTGCAATTTTTTTCTTAGCTACAACATTCATTTATTTCTTTATCTTCATCTCTACCATCTCTCGGAAAAATGAGCTACTCCTATTGGAAGTAATGCTTCCATGTGTTGTGTAGTTGTCATTGTGAGTTCCTAGGCATCAGTCTAGAAGGTGTTGGTTCCAATGTATGAGTTGGAGTCATTATCTAGAGATATTGAGGTCAATAATTTGTGTCTTATATATTTGTACCTGTGATGATCAATAAAAGGATCAAGTGATTTGTGTGTCATAATGTGCTCTCTCTATTTTTTCTAACATGGTATCAAATACAACTCTGGCCTAACTCCCTTTCGGGAAGGCCAGGAAGATGTGAGAGAGTCTTGATTTTATTAATGTTATGTAAATATATTAGTTAGGTGTTTGATTTCATATTTATTATGTGTAGATTTGTTCCTGTGAGTTTAGTGGTGTTGAGTTGTTGCGATCTGTTTGTTTAGCAGCTGAGTTGTGGAGATTTCTTTTTATTGTTGTGATATTATCCGCTCAACAGTCCAAGCATTTCGAAAGATAGGGAGTGGTGACCTCTTTGAGTTTTTTTGGTGCTGTTTACCATGCCGATGGGGCTGAAAAAGGGATGAACCACACTAATGGAGAAGCACGTGAAAATTTTCAGTGTGTATTTTCATGGTCGAAAACGCAGTGGTTGCGGATCAATTGGGCGAAGGGAAAACTATTCAACATGATCTACCAGATGGAGACCTACAACTACCAGAGATCTACTAGACATCGGGTATCAGGCTTAGAGACAAGGTCTCATTGTTTTGTGCTGCATCGAAATATTTGACCATCTGAATCATGAGAGGCTTTGCTTATTTGATGTCAGACCATGATCTCAAGTCATAGGAGCCGCATTTGTTGCCGCTGTAAGATCTTCTGTCATTTATTAAGCGGAGTGTATCTTTGATTTCTTGCACAATGGATTGGCTTGGTTATTAGATCGTGTAAAACCTAGAGCCACAACAAAACTCTGTGTCAACACATATACTGAGAGGATCGTTTCTCATCAAGGGCTCATAGCCGGTATGGGAGCTCAGTCCAAATTGGCAGGAGGGTGGATTATTGGAGCCATGTTATGCGCTGGAGCTGCAAATATTCATCGCATTATGTGGCTTTTCAATATCTCAATGCTATGCATTGCGAAATTAACTGCTAGAACGCAACCTGTAGTTTGTGGGTTATCCGGGCAATCAGGAACGAGGCACAAACCTGTTGATTATGTGTTTCGTGTGCATCCACGGGGGAATAAAAGCTAGAAGGGGCATGGTTCAATTGTGGCCTACCAAATCGGGATCAACCCTCAGAATGGATGGAATCGATATGCCTTCTGACCAATTGAAGAACCAGATTGCTTAGGCGTATTCAGAATTTCTCGTACTAAATGCTTTGCAAAGTTGTGAAATATTTGGAGGAGAGTGGGCCCAGGGTTGGAATTTGGATGTCTCCTTACCCATCATATAATATTTTTTTGACGTTATGGGTAAACGTTATGTTTAAAATTTTGCCCTTCAAGAGTAATGTTCTTACAATAAATTAACCCTTCACCAATAAATGTTTGATTATAAAATTGCTTTTAAATAACATAATTATGTTAAATTTTCACATACTTATCATAAGGAAAAAACAACAAAATGGCCATAACACACAAATGATTTATTAAATCTCAAATCTTGGTTTGAAATTGCATGGAACCTTCACAATAAAGTCTTTGGAACTTGAAATCAATTTTCCTTGCCCCAGACATGCCATAGCATTTGTCATTATGAGATATGACTAAGGATATCTTATAAGACATATAAGATGACCAACATAGTAAAACTATTGAATGTTATCAATAACTCAAAAGTAGATTAATTAATATGGTTTATGTTATTATTTAGCATTGTTTTGGATAATGAGATATACAATAATGTTAACAACAATTAATGTATAGTATTTGAACCTTTTAAAAATTAAAAGACAAAAACTATAATAAATGGACAATGTAGATCTCTTAATATCATGTTATAGGATTATGTTATGATTTCCTCCACTATTACATTTTTAGAGAACAAACACTTATAATATTAAATGTGATAAAAGCATGCTCTCATCAAATCCTTCCTTCTATTTATCATCAAATTGTAGTAAAATCAATATATATAAACAAAAAACCATTGTGTATTAAAGTAACATTAAATAAAATCATAAAAAACTCACTCTAATTAACTAGTTAGTTTATTTTTTAGACAAAATAACTTATTTGAAAATTCAAAATAATTTTCACCTTGGTGTATTATTTAGAGACTAAACCCTTTAATATAACTTGTAGACATATCAACTAAAAATTAAATATATTTAAATTATAATACTTTGACAACTACAATTGTGGAGATTTCAACAAAAAAATATTGAACATTTGAAACATGTTTATTTTTCTTATTCAAAGTATATAATCAATCCTAGGTAGAGTACTTGATGGTTATCCATTGCATATATTTCAAGTGTTATTTAAAAGCAACAATTTATTTTATATCACCAGAAAGTTTCGATTCCCAATAAGACTAAGTTTCATGCAAATTAGGAGATAATTTTTTACATTATCTAATATAAGATTTGATACAAAATATATGACACCCTAAAAGGGGACAAGAACATAGCACCAACATCGAGTTTTCATATCCATCTAATAAGAGAAATTTATTTTACAACAAATTATTAGTTGTTTCAAAGTGATGTCACAACATACAAGTTTCCAAATTTCATTGCTCCAATGATAATGTAAGCAAATAAATGAATCAAGATGCATGGAAGCTATTCATTAAATCCAAATATAGATGGAAATTGGATATATGTGCAAAAGACTTTCCTCATATTTAAATGCATCTTGAGAAACATAAAGGGAAAGATGCTATGCCATAGTAGAAAAATGCTCCAATCTAAATGTGTCACATCTTTTACTACATTTTTAAAAATGTTGTTAAGATGTGGGAAACCTAGGTATATGAAATGCAAATAGACAAAAAATATAATAAACATCTCATTCTCCAATATGTAGTGTAGTGGGGCCTTCAATATTATAGAACTTTATTCTTTTAAGATTAATTTGACATACAAATGCAATACTTTGACCTTAATTATACTCCATAAAAATATATCATGTTGGAGTTCAATTTTGTTTTTTCTTAAACATGTTTATGCTTTGGATTCTTTATATTTTTAATTCTTATCTATGTTTAATAGGTTTGGGATTAAAATAAATATATCCAAATAATAAGTAATTATTGTTTTTATAATTGAATGATCTTCCTTTCAAATATTTTAGTAAGGGATTTTTAAGATTTGATCTTTCTGGCCACTTGGTAGATACACATTTAAGATGGATCTAAGTTGGTTTAATTATTAATTATAATTATTAACTTTGATTTTTGATTTTTAATTTTATTTATTTATTTTTCTAATTTTATTTTGACCATGTCAAATGTTATAAAAGAGATTACAACATCTCTACCATATTGGAGAGCAGTTTGCTCACAAATATTTAAGAAAAGAAGGAAATCCTCATTGTCTTAAAATATACACTTTAACAAAAAAATAGTATTTACATCAAAACAAATTTATTAAATGAAAAAGTCATTACTCAAATACAATATTAAAAAATATCCCAATTCATTGTTGTATGTTTTTTATTGATTATTTAATTTAGGGAAGTATATCTAAATATGTTAGGATGAGTATGATTACTAATTAAATTATTAATTAGTAAGCCCCCATTCATTACAGCAGAGGAAAGATTTCTTCAAACCCGTCACTGGTACTATCGTTGGTAGTGCATTGCCTCTTGGAATTCACTTCCCATAAAGTTGAAAATGAATCCAGAGGGTGGTTACTTCTGGCTGTCTCCACAAAACAAACCAATATAATCCCTTTAAATTTGCAAGTGATCCACTAAATTAACCGACGGCAGCAAATCATTTATTTGGTTCAACTCTGAGTTTACACCCTAAAAAATTGGCAGAGAATCTGCAACCAAACATCCACCAAAAGTCCGTTCTGCGATTTGGCTAGCAAAATAATGTGCAGAATCAAAAATAAAAGCAAGGCCGGATTTACTTTAGGTTTTCCTGGATGCGTTTCCCAGGATTTCAAAATTTCATTGTTGTGAACTTAATTTGAAGCATGGGGTGGATGTAAAATTATCACTTACAACAGTAATATGAAAAAAACATACCAACGTTCCTAGAGACAGGATGGCTTGCTGGAGGCCGGACAAGTGGCCATATCGAGGAGAACAAGCGCCTGGCAACTTAGTCTACCACTTTCGCTTCTGCTTTCTTGAATGGGTATTAATCACGTTTTCAGCAAAATATTAACCGTCAAAAATACGTTTTTGAATGGTTCCAAACACGTCTTAAGAAACGGTCTTCAAAATTTTCTAACCATCAAATACGTTCAAAAGGCCTTATGACGGGCAAAATGCCCGTCAAATTCCATCCCTGCGTGGGCTGAAATTTGGAGGAATATAGGCCTCCCTATAGACGCCCCTGATCCAAGATCCAAGAGGAAGGAGAGAACAATGTGCTCTAGAAGACCTCTCTATGGCCAATGTCTTGCGTAATGTTGCAAGGGCATGTTGCACGGTGTTGTACTGTGTAAGAGAATATACTTTGACCGTGTTGAAGTTTTGAAGCCATGGGTGGTATTACCTGTCCTACGCTACGTGTACCTATCCTATGTTGATTGGAATCAATGCTCAAACACTATTCGGCCTTCCAGGGTTGAATTAAAATTGTGTCCTATGTTGATTGGAATCAATGCTCAAACATTATTCGGCCTTCCGGGGTTGAATCAAAATTGTGTATTGTGACAACCAATGTCTTGTATGTACTTGTAGAGGGTTAAGGGTCAATGTTGAGTTAAAAAAAAAAGAGATGTGAGAGATTGTTTTGGTGTTGTGTGTTTTTAAAAGGATTGATGGTTCTTAAACTGGAAGCTCCGGTGTCTGAAACGTCAATTCTTGTGTGTTAGTAATTTTGATTATAAAAAGGGTTGGTGGTTCTTAAATTGGAAGCCCCGGTGTCAGAAACATCAATTCTTGTAAGGTCAAGTTGTTTGATCAACTTCTGAACACATTCTGTATCCAGACATCCATCTTATCAACTGACGGATAGCTGAAAGAGAAATATCCGACAAAGGGTGGTTGGTCCATAGGATGGTTCATTACTTGATGGCTTTTATCCCGGAAGCCCCGACGAGCTGAGTTGTCAATATTTTTGATCCTGCAAATTTCATCAACGATGGTCAGAGGTTGTTATGTTTTAAATGGAGGTCAAGTAACAACTCGAAGATGTGGTGATGAAAGAGAGGAGTTTGCGAGATTCCAGAGTGGATGTGAGTGCTGATGAAGACCAGTGAGACATATATTATCTTATCTTTGTTGTTGTAATATGTGTTTTCCATGTTGTCCATGTAAGAATTAAGGGAGGGTATTGGAAATAATGCTTCCATGTGTTGTGTAGTTGTCATTGTGAGTTCCTAGGCATTAGAAGGTGTCGATTCCAATGTATGAGTTGGAGTCATTTACTAGAGATATTGAAGTCAGTAATTTGTGCCTTATATATTTGGACCTGCAATAATCAATAAAAGGATCAAGTGATTTGTGTGTCATAATGTGCTCTCTCTATTTTTTCTAACAACTCCCTCCTCATGCTGCTCCTCTTTACCTCTATTTCTTCTACAGCTGGCGCTTATTATCCATCTTTTATGAGTTCGCCCCTTTTACTTGTGGAAATTCCACCACTCAATATCCCTTCAATTGATTCTATTCAGTGTAGTGTTATCTATATAGTGTTTTGGTTGGTTAGCTTTAAACAATTTAAAAATTGTGTGTATGTACAAGAGAAGTTTCCCATTGAAGCCCTTCAGCTTTAAATGTGTGTATGTACAAGAGCAATTTCCAATTTAAACCCTTCAGCAAGGATTTAAGGTTATTGGTATAATTTCAAACAATGAAAAAGTGTAACTATGTTTTTCATGATGTATGTTATATTTACTGTTTAATTAGTTTTAAGACGAAGTTTTACATTTTCAAATTATATATTTCAATACTGATTTCAATAATTCCAAAGGGGAACATATATTTGAAAATAGAATTCTCTCACATAAAAAAGGGAAATGTCATCTTGAAAAGCCAGTGTGTTTTTAGCTAAACAACCTCAAATAAATTTGCAAAAGGTTTACCTCTATTTTTGTTTGTACATTTTTATTAAGATAACGTATCTTATTCTGTTTAAACATAGCTCAAGTAAATTTGAAAAAAAATTACCTTTTCCATATTTGTTTGCTGTAAACCATGTTTCCCCTAAGTTGTTATTTGCTTATATTTTTTTATTAATATTTGAACATTTTTATTTAGTAAAATTTGTTTTGAATTTTTATTTTGATTTTTATAATATTTAAGAATAATTTTAAATATAATAATTTATTCATATTTAATTTTATATTAATTAGCTGAAAGTTTCTGACAATCCGTTGAAGATAAACCTACTTAACAAATCCGGAATCATACCTCACCTTGTACCTACCATATGCTAAAAGTCGAGTGAGGGAGTGTGAGTTTGTTTTTCACGGTCAATCACGAAATTCACTGGACGCCTACGCCCTCTACGGAGCCGATAGTGGAGTCAGCCGATTGTAACGATCTCAAGTTCCATGTTTTTAATGATGATAATAATATAATGATACTGATCATTAGTTTTTATTTAAATTAATATTTGGTTTATTGTGTTCTAAATTATATACAAGATTCATAAGAATTATGGGTTTGGAGAATTTTAAGAGTTTGATTCGTTGAAGAGATGTATATATAGGTTTTTATTTTTATTTTTTTAATAAAATAAGATAAATTAAAATAAAGAAATTAATTTAAATATTTTATTAATAATTAAGATTTGCATTATTTGAAATTAAATTTAGTTATATTCATTATTTTTTTAGTTGAAGATCTAATTATATTAAATAGATTTCTTCAATTTATTAAATTAATAGATAGAGAAGAATTGTTAGTTTAGAGAATTTTAATAGTTTGGAACCTTGATTGATAAAGATTTTGGTAATAATACTTTGAATTTTATCCATTATAATGATCATTAGTATTTATTTAAATTAAAATATATTTTATTGTGTTTTAAATTATATACAATATTCATTAAAATAATGGGTTTGGAGAATTTTAAAAGTTTGATTCGTTGAAGAGATGTATACATAGGTTTTTCTTTTGTTTTTATTTCTATCTTTTAAATAAAATAAAGTAATTAATTTAAATTTTTGTTAATAATTAAGATCTGCATTTTTTTAAATTAAAGTTAGTTATACTTATTTTTTTTTGTTGAAGATCCAATTATATAAAGGAAAAAAGAAAAATGCTGAATTTATTTTTTAAATGAAAAATTAAATTATAATAAATTTAAAAAAATAATATATTAAAATTATTTTGGAATAAATAATTAATTTTTAAAAAGTAAAAATATAATTTTAATTTTTAATAAAAAATAATAATTTCTTTCTCAATCATCCACATTCATATTTATTTTATAATTTAAATATTTATAACATAAAGATTAAAAAAAAAAAATTAATTATTCAACCATTAACTTAAAATAATTATTTAGTATTAACTTGTTGAATTTATTTCACAACTATAATTTACTAGAAGTTTTTCAAGTGTGTTATTTGTAAGTGAATGAGTATTTTCAATGTTGATGTTATGACTAGGATTAGATTTGCTATTAGTATAATTTTTTCATGTGAATTGGAAAGTTAATATTTTGATTAATTATTTTGAAAAGTAATTTCAAATTTTAAGTTTTGAAATAAAGCAATGAATTTAAATCTTTGGTGATAATTAAAGTTCTTTCTCAATCATCCACATTCATATTCATTTTATAATTTAAATATTTATAACATAAAAATAAAAATAAAAATAAAAATTTATTTAATTATTCCACAATTAACTTAAAATAATTATTTAGTATTAACTTTTTGAATTTATTTCACAACCTTAATTTACTAAAAGTTTTTCAAGTGTGTTATTTGTAAGTGAATGAGTATTTTCAATATTGATGTTATGACTAGGATTAGATTTGTTATTAGTATAATCTTTTCATGTCACTTGGAAAGTTAATATTTTTATTAATTATTTTGAAAAGTGATTTCAAATTTTTTATTTTGAAATAAAGCAATCAATTTAAATATTTGTTGATAATTAAAGGTCACGCTATTTGAACTTAAAATTAGTTATACTTGTTTATATTTTTATAATCATTTATATTTTATGTTAAATATCCAACTATTATAAATAAATTTCTTCAACTTATTAAATAAATAGATAGAGAAGAATTGTTGGTTTGGAGAATTTTAATGGTTTGGGAGTGATGATATAGTTATAATCATTTATATTTTTTGTTAAATATCCAACTATTTTAGATAAATTTCTTCAACTTATTAAATAAATAGACAGAGAAGAATTGTTGGTTTGGAAATTTTAATAGTTTGGGAGTGATGATTGATAAAGATTCTAATAATGAGAGTTTGAATTTTATCCATTATTTTGATAACTAAACTTAGATTGCATAAAATTTTATCCATTATTTTGATAACTAAACTTAGATTGCTTAAAATTTTATCCATTATTTCGATAACTAAACTTAGATTGCTTCAATAACTAAACTTAGATTGCTTAAAAAGGCAACCTCATAAGCTTTTTTTCTATATTTGAACAAAGTATCATGCTTAATGCAGGCAACATTAATTACTCATAGAAGATTTTGGATTTTGAAGCATACTATAAGGATTATGTATACGTCTTTGGAGTATGAGTATATGTAAAGTATTATCGACATTAATTACTCATAGAATATTTTGGATTTTGAAGCATACTATAAGGATTATGTATATGCCTTTGGAGTATATGTAAAGTATTATCGGAACATTAATAAAGTTGGATAATGAGATATTTGGTGGAGGAAATGTATGAGATATTCAGTGCAGAAAATGCTTAGTTCTAGAGAATTGAAGGTGGCCTGTAAAGAAAGAAGTGATAACATGCCTATGTATTATCTATATATATATATATATATATATATATATATATATATATATATAAAGAAGTAGTGTTTTTTCCTCTCTTTTTCTTTAACTAAATACATGGTGTCACTCCTTCTAGCACATACATCGTGTTATTGTTAATTGGCCAATATCGAAAATGAAATGACCAATCCTTGCCTGTACAAACTTGAATTGTCAAAGGCACTCCATCTAGCGGTGATATTAGAGGAAAATATGTCTATTCAAAGGCAAAATCACAAGAACAAAGACACTAGAAGGACAAATATTCTCTAAGGTTTCTTGCTACATAGATTTTTCCTACAAACATTTATCATTTGACCTTTTATAAATGGGTGGGTTGTGCTCACAGAGATAATGTTCCGGCTAATATCTTTATTCAAAGCCAACATCATAAGAACAAAGACACTGGAAGGACAAATATTCTCTAAGGTTTCTTTCTACATGGATTTTTCCTACAAACATTTATCATTTGACTTTTTATAAATGGGTGGGTTGTGCTCATGGAGATAATGTTCCTTCTACTTTTACGTCATTTAACCGAACTAGATTTCCATAAGATATTATTCAAAAAGTAAGATTGTCTTACATAGATTTTTCCTACAAACATTTATCATTTGACTTTTTATAAATGGGTGGGTTGTGCTCATGGAGATAATGTTCCTGCTACTTTTACGACATTTGACCGAACTGGATTTCCATAAGATATTATTCAAAAAGTAAGATTGTCTGCCTTCTCATGCTTTCGATTGCATCAAAGAAATTTGAGGGTTAATTGTGTTTTGAGATAATGTTCCTGCTACTTTTATGACATTTGACCAAACTGGATTTCCATAAGATATTATTCAAAAAGTAAGATTGTCTACTTGACCGAACAGGATTTCCATAAGATATTATTCAAAAAGAAGATTGTCTACTTTCTCATGCTTTCGATTGCATCAAAGAAATTTGTGGGTTAATTGTGTCTCTTCTCACCTATACATGAGTTATAAAATTATTTATCTATGTTTATACAATTATTATTAGAAGCTCTTTTTTTATGTGATTGGAATCCCAATTACTTGTTAACTAGGATAACAATCCATGATGTGTCAAGTTTCAAACTCATATGTGATTGAAATCCGAGTTATTTGTTAACTAGGATAACAATGCACGTGAGATATTTCTCCAAAGAGGACCATATGTTGTATATTGTACTGTTGTAGAACATAAACATTTCTCCCTACTCTCCTGCGTGGCCTTCATGTAGTTGGGGCATGTTTGCTAGGGGGTCGTTATGTGAGGGTGGCTTTCAAGTTACAGGACGAGGTCATGGCTACCAATGTTTTTGGTCAACCATATGCCTTTTAAAGAAGCAAAATTATTTTTTCACACGAGCAACAATGAGCATTGGAAATGATTTTTCTTTATTACTAATATGTTTAGTTTTGTGATGTTTTTAGATAGGTTGGTTAAGGGGATTGCATATAGAGTATGCAGGCTAATTTAGCCATTGTCAAAACAAGTTCTTAGAAACAAACATTAGGTTATATTGTACCTTGTGTTGTGAGTTGTCATTGTGCATCACTAGGTGTCATTCTAGAAGTAGTTTTTTCCCTGTGTGTGTGAGTTGTCTATGAGTCATATATCTAAAATTGAAGTTTTCACCCAATGAGACTACATACAAAATACTGGGCATTATTTTGAAGAGGAGACATTCCAATAGAGGCAGTAGAGTAGCTTGATGTTGCACGTAAAAGTGGGCTAAAAGTGGGCTTCAACATGGTATTCATGCCTTGTGAATGAAAATATATTATGTAGTGCAGATGCATGTTGAAGCTTTGGAAGCTTGTGATGAACTGAGAGCTTCTGTGTTGGATCTTGATGTGTCTTGTTACAATGTTGTTATATGTGCATTTCTAGTGTTGGGAGGATTAATGAAGCTTATAAGATGTTCATGAGCATTCCCAAAGGTCTTGAACCAAATACAATTACTTATTATAATCTAAGTTATGCGATAATGGTTTAATTTGATGTAACAATGGTAATAGAGAAGAACCAAGGCACATCTATGCCCTCTTTCGATTTAATTTTTATATAGTAAGCATGTCTTTCACAATAGCCCTTAAAGTTTGAATTCATTGCCTAAGTGCACTAACTAACTACCTACCTCTTAGAGAAAAAAATATGGCTTAAGTAAAAACTAGTATACCTCCAAATTCTATGTAAAGGAACGCAAATGAAATTTGACTGGACCCTTTTGCATACAGTAATATAGTTTTGTTGCTGCAAATAGAATTCAAAGTATGATTCGTTAAAATCATGAAATGTCACATATTCAAGGCACAAAATATTCCTGCCATCACAAATTATATATTGGCTTCCAACATTACAACCCTAATTTTACAGCTAAATAATGGAATGAATCGGCCTAGTTCCATCATTTGCATGGTTGAGAAAAGGAAGTAATGAATTGAAAAGAAAACTTGGGTTTGAAGATAATCATTCTTTGACCTTGTGGCATCTACAAAGTTCCATGGATGATTCTTCATGACCAACTTTAATCGTCACCTTCAGTAAGCAATACATTCCTTTACATACCTCTTGAAGAAACAATAAGGGACACCATGAACAAGAAACAAAATCAATGTGTACCAACTCCAAAATGATAAGTAAATCCCAAGTTATTACTTCAACATGCATTAACTACGCCATTATTTAATTGCTAAACAACATAACTGGGGATTTATTTATTAATTGGGATTTGGGACTTTTGTTTTTTCATAAAACACCTCCATTTCAAATAAATAATTACCCATATTCCTCAAGACATGTTTATAGCTTGTTTTCTAACATACCATTAAAAAAAAGGCTAATTTCATAATTTGAATAATGGATCAATTGGTTTCAACGTATGAAAATCATGCATATAAAAAATAAATAATCATGTGGATTCCTTTCACTTATGGTTGAGAAAATGAAGTAATGAATTGAAAGGAAAACTTGGGTTTTAAGATAATCATTCTTTGACCTTGTGGCATCTACAAAGTTCAATGGATGATTCTTCATGACCAACTTTAATCGTCATCTTCAATAAGCAATACATTCCTTTACATACCTCTTGAAGAAACAATAAGCAACACCATGAACAAGAAACAAAATCAATGTGTACCAACTCCAAAAACTCCAAAATGATAAGTAAATCCCAAGTTATTACTTCAACATGCATTAACTACACCATTATTTAATTGCTAAACAACATAACTGGGGATTTATTTATTAATTGGGATTTGGGACTTTTGTTTTTTCATAAAACACCTCCATTTGAAATAAATAATTACCCATATTCCTCAAGACATGTTTATAGCTTGTTTTCTAACATACCATTAAAAAAAAGGCTAATTTCATAGTTTGAATAATGGATCAATTGGTTTCAACATCTGAAAATCATGCATATAAAAAAGAAATAATGATGTGGATTCCTTTCACTTATGGTTGAGAAAATGTAGTAATGAATTGAAAGGAAAACTTGTGTTTTAAGATAATCATTCTTTGACCTTGTGGCATCTACAAAGTTCTATGGATGATTCTTCATGACCAACTTTAAACTTCACCTTCGGTAAACAATGTATTCCTTTACATACCTCTTGAAGAAACAATAAGAGACACCTGAACAAGAAACAAAACCCATATGTACCAACTCCAAAATGATAAGTAAATCCCAAGTTATTACTTCAACATGCATTAAATACGCCATTATTTAATTGCTAAACAACATAACTAGGGATTTGTCTATTAATTTGCATTTGGGACTTTTGTGTTTGCATAAAACACCTCCATTTCAAATAAATAATTACCCATATTCCTCAAGACATGTTTATAGCTTGTTTTCTAACATACCATTAAAGAAAAGGCTAATTTCATAATTTGAATAATGGATCAATTGGTTTCAACGTCCAAAAATCATGCATATAAAAAAGAAATAATGATGTGGGTTCCTTTCACTTGCATAGTTGAGAAAATGAAGTAATGAATTGAAAAGAAAACTTGTTTTTGAAGATAATCATTCTTTGACCTTGTGGCATCTACAAAGTTCCATGGATGATTCTTCATGACCAACTTTAATCTTCACCTTCAGCCAACAATACATTCATTTACTTACCTCTTGAAGAAACAATAAGGGACACCATGAACATGAAACAAAACCCATATGTACCAACTCCCAAATTATAAGTAAATCCCAAGTTATTAGTTCAACATGCATTAACTACGCCATTATTTAATTGGTAAACAACATAGATGGGAATTTATCTATTAATTGGGATTTGGGACTTTTATGTTTGCATAAAACACCTCCATTTCAAATAAATAATTACCCATATTCCTCAAGACATACGTGTATAGCTTGTTTTCTAACATACCATTAAAAAAACGCTAATTTCTTAATTTGGATTAAATGTTTCAATTGTTTTGAACGTCCAAAAATCATGCATATAAGAAAGAAACAATGATGTGGATTCCTTTCACAAGTCAAGATCATACCTAAACTATGCTCTGATATCGGGAATTCAAGTGAATATTAGATGGGTAGTCAACCATTTATAACATGTCATTGTAATGCACAGAGAAATTGATAGGAAGCAAACCATAAGGCCACAAAATAGGAAGTTGAAAGGTTAAAATACACTAGTAATTTTCCATGCCAGTAACAATATCCTTTGTTCCTTCAAACTCCCTATGCTCCAAACCATACATATATGTAACACACATGCACCTTCTATTTACATAAATGCCATGTTCATCATTTCCATTCATAAACATTTATGATTTTTTAACATTGTAGTGTACTATATGTTTGATTACTGACTCACAGTATCTCTATATACCTTCCAAGATTTGTCAAAATATGTCAGGAAAAATTATCCATAAACTCAACATAATTATGATTAATCATCTATAGGTATGATTCATTTTAGCCACCACAATCCTCTCGTCTTCGAGCAATTGTTTACAACATTGCAATTGTTTACAACATTCAAATAAACTAGGGTTTGCAACGTAGATGGCATGCCCCATCTAAAATTGATTTTTGAATTGTCTCTAATACAAATACAATGCCTTCAAGGTTGTATTGGTTTCTAGAGACAAAATGAACCATTGATTATGTGAAAATGGATTATGTAGTGACTGAATGTGACACCTTGTAGCAAGGGAAGAGCTTGGACTTGCTGTCAATCCCCACACACCTTGAGAAATAGATGGCATGCCCCATCTAAACTTGATTTTTGAATTGTCTCTAATACAAATACAATGCCTTCAAGGTTGTATTGGTTTCTAGAGACAAAATGAACCATTGATTATGTGCAAATGGATTATGTAGTGATTGAATGTGACACCTTGCGCCAAGGGAAGAGCTTGGACTTGTTGCCAATCCCCACAAACCTTGAGAAATAGATGGCACGCCCCATCTAAACTTGATTTTTGAATTGTCTCTGATACAAATACAATGCCTTTCGGGTTGTATTGGTTTCTAGAGACACAATGAACCATCGATTATGTGAAAATGGATTATGTAGTGACTGAATGTGACACCTTGTGGCAAGGGAAGAGCTTGGACTTGCTGTCAATCCCCGCACACCTTGAGATAAGCTCTTGGCACCAATGGGAACTCCAGGTAGCAAGGCTCAGAGGGAATGAAGAAGCAGGCTATATGGTTAGGTCAATGGGAAATAACTTTCTGGCTAGGTCACAGATGGGACTGGACTTATTTCTTCTAGTACCAAATATGTTTATAACTTTACTTAGATTATGTCTCCTACTACTTTCCTTACCCGGAAATATTATTAGGAGATATTTCATTGTTTATAAAGGTATGGTTGATGAGATATAAGTAGTGTTCACCAGTAGTTTTAAACCATATTATTTTATATCTCTACCTAATAAGAGAACATCTCATATCTTAAGTAGTTGTTAGAGACTTTTAAAAAACAGCAATACATAGAAAACACTAGGAAATGTGAACTTGCTTAGCAATCATTACTGTATTTAGGGTACATATCAATGGAGGGGCACTCAATTATGAAAGGTTACCCTAGTGACAATAACATTAATATTTCTCTTTTACTCAAATTGGGCTACATTTACATCACATAACATATCACATCAATCTTCATATATGCTCTTTTTTCATATGCTATCGACTTATGGCATTTCCTTTGCAACATTTGGTGCAATTGCTAGTTTATCTACATCTGTGGAATTAATTGTTGGGCCACACTATGAATACCTATTTATCTACATATATGGTACAATCAACTACCCATAAATTTTTTTGGCAAAATAGATCAATTTTCATTATATCTTTATTGTTTTTTATTTTAATTTAATTATATTTAAACTAAACCCATATTTTAATTTAACTATATTTAAAGACTTGTTTAAATTTAAAATTGTTAATACTTTTCAAAGTTAATGTTATCTCAAAATGATAATTTCATATTTGAGATTCACTATAGATGCAGTGTGTCATAGCAGACATCATGATGAAATGCTTTGGTGTCAGAGTTACAATAGATAACTTATTAACTTATTAGACAGTAAATAACTTATTAACTTACTACATGGCGATGAATAATATTAGGGGTTGCAACTTGGAGCAGATGCATGGCGCCCCGCCACAGAAATAGTTTTTGACTTTGGCGATATGAATAAAACCTATGGCGTCACGGCAAACGTAATTAGGTTTTGACGGAATGAGCCACGGTTGAATCTTTGGTTAGCTGCACGGCGCCACCGCAGAAGTCATTAGATATTGGCGGTCGATGACTTCATTGATCTCAACTGCTTTTTTTCCTCTAAATTTGAGAGGGAAACTACTCTAAATTTGATGGTTCCTTATTAGAAGATTCGTCCGAATGGGTAATTAAGTTTTACCATTAATCTTTAATTGAAGTATAACAAAATCAGGATCTCTGGTTTCATGACTTGAATATTTGTCATTCAGTATGAACACTCTTGATTGTACATCTTTCACTTAAGTAAACTCTACCAATTCTTCTTCTTCGAATGACGACGATACAGAATAGTTTGATGAAAACATCTTCCAAATAGATTGAATCAATATTTCTTTTACTTTTAAAAGCCTTTTTATGATCATTAAGTTAATCCTTTGATTATATTTTGATTTTATATTATTATCTATATATTTCATATAGGTAAGAATTTGGATTATTTATATCATTTTTTATTCCAGATTTTGATATAAAGGTGATTTGATTTGATTTTTATTATTCTCTAGAATATTTATAGATGATAATTGTTCAGTATTTTCTGGTTCTTTGATATGTTAAACCTGAATCATTGTTCAAAGAATTTTTTCAGATCTTTGAACATGTCAATGAAATAACTAAGTGTGTATTTTTTATCATGTGGTTAAGAATTAAAAATATTGAATCGTATTTAAGCATTTCGTTGCATTCTACAATTCTACTATTGTTGAATTGAGGCTTCTGTGATCCATAGCATTTACTAAGTAGAGTTTCGGCGTAAATCACATGAAGAAAACCTTTGTGGACGTGTTTCGAACCAACTAGTGTGGTTCATCGTCAGGACAAGTTGAATGAACCGATCCCACTTTTCATCTTAAATAGATAACAGAACATTCTAGACCAGGTAATAGCTATAATGACAACGGCTAGAATTGACTAGGAAACGGCTAGTTGACTTAGATAAGGGTTTTAATAAGAATATTAACTTACTTAATAAAGTTTAAACCCTTATCTAAGTCAACTAGTTGTTTCCTGGTCAATTCTAGGCGTTGTCATTATAGTCGTTACTTGGTCTAGAATGTTCTGCTATCTATTTAAGATGAAAAAGTGAGATTGGTTCATTCAACTTGTCCCGACGATGAACCACACTATTTGGTTAGAAACGCGTTGACAAAGGTTTTCTTCATGTGATTTATGCCGAAACTCTACTTAATAAATTCTACTATTCTTAAGCATTTGGTTGCATTCTATGATGAAACCTACAATTCTGCCATTTTTAGTTTGAAAGTTGCTAACTTTTGCCATGGTTGGACACTGCATTCATTCTAATAACAATTAAATGTAGGAATATGGTTAAATAAAAAATATTCTCCATGTCATTGTTATAATTGGAATCACCAAAATTGGTATTGATAATTCATATTATGTTGATCCTCCAAAAATCTGTGCATTTGTCTAATGTACACATTGGTTGTGACAATGAGAAGAGCTGTAGAATTTTTCTCCAACCCTAGGTGTAATTTTCTTTATAGTGTTAATTATTTTTCAGTGAATCATAATAATAGTAAGAATGTAGTTTAACTTTTTAGTTTTTTTTCTCTCTTTTTTTTATTTTCTTTTTTTTTTAAGTTTTTTAAGTGGAGATTTCTATTTTTTTTCTTATTTTAAAATATATTTTGAAATATAAAAATCAATTTACTTTTGAATTTTTTTTGAAGAGTTCAAGCTAGTTTAGAATTTACATTTACCATCTTTACAAATTCTATTCAAAGTTTAAATTAAAAATAAAAATAAAAATAAATCCATGAATGAAATCAATGAGGAAAAAAATCCAATATCCATTAAATTTTGAAATAAAATAGTTATTATGATAGGCAGATTAACCTTTCTCTCAATTATTTTGAAATAGAGGCTGCTAAGTTTTAATTTAATCAACAATAATTACTAGGTTGATGGTATGGATTTAACATGATCTTCTTAGTAATATTCACTAATCAAAAATTGAGATTCTACAAAATAGTTATGCTCTTTTGATGTTTTTAATTAAATTGAATAATTAAAAAATATTGTACAAATAAGTGTCATATGAAATGATAACCTTAATAAGTAAATAGATTGTGTTGCAATACTATGTGTCAATACCATGGTTTACTGATACCACATGCCCAAAAATCCATAACTCATATTAATATGGCACATATTAATATGAAATTTGTTAATTAATCAATATAATTATAGGGGAAAATTTCAACTTTTAGTTCATTTACATTACTAAAACGTTATTCGTAAAAGTTAAATTACTACCAAGAACCTAATAATTAATAATTACTCATAATTCCAAAATAACCACTCATAATATACAATAATATTTATTATAAAATAACATAAAACTAAACGAAACAAAAAAGTAGCAGATAAACCATTCAAAGTACACTTGTGGAAAACAATTTAAAAAACTAGATGTGAGTAAGTGTTGGAAAAGAAGATTTAAACCAGTGTTACAACTTTCCTCATCAAGAAACAATCAGAAGGACACTTGTGGAAAAAAAATGTGACAAATTTGGCATGAAGGTGGCCAATACCCATGAATATTGAAAACAAAGATTCGAACTAGAAGGCTTACAACTTTCGTTACCTTTTTCCTTCCCATGTGATGGGAGAAAAACTAACGTCAAAGATTTGTTGGGATCAGGAGAATTTCTCCATTATTGATTGTATATATAGTTGAATATTTTACTTTTATATCTTCAATATTTGTGGAAATAACTGAAAATAGAGGAAGATTCAATGACCTCTGAAAGTACATTGAATTGATTTACATGGGAAGAGGCTAATGCCCAGTATCATCAAACTGTTTTCCTTGCCATAACATGGGAACATGCCCTAGGGGAAGTGGCGTCCACCGATACGCATTTGAATGTCCTTTTCGGGTCGAACAATGTCGTGGTAATTGAGGGTTGCTCAGCTCCACGACCCCATCAATCACTTACTTGAAAATTGAAACCCCAGCTGAATAAATATTCTCTTGCAAGCAAAATTTCATGACTCGTAGTTTATTTAGAAATCTACATACTCCCGGTAAATGCTTCTCATATATGTGCAAGTTAATATTCATATTTCTTTTCATTTGTCAATGGTTTCTACATGGTATGAGAAAGTGATTGAAATTTGAATGTATAATGTATTTAGTATTGTTGTCTATGCTTGTTTTCTTTTGCTAGATATTCATATAATACTGAGGATTATTTGCAATGGTTGTCAAGTCTTGCGTAAGGGTTGTAGCTGATTCTGTCTTCTCAGGCCCTCCCTTCACTAGATAAGGACAAGGAAGTCACAAGAGAACACCACTAATTTCTTAGCCAAGTTTTATGTATGTGTTGGTCTGACGAATCTCATAACCAGAGGCCCTCGAGAAATTAAGGCCTGGTAAAGTAATGTTTGCACGAATTTATCTTAATGTAAACCTGGGTAATTTTTCATGATTTGAATACACTAGATCCAAAAATACCTGTCTAACATGGAGTTTAAGGTTGTAGAGGTATAGTGGCTTGAGATTGACAAATCCATTTAAATTGGGACCTAATTTGCAGTGCCAGTTTGCATAGCTATGTTTACAAAACCTTTTTAATGTTGGTTTCACTTGTAGCTCTACATTGTGTATTTTTGTTTTGCATATAATGATATATCATCTAATTTAGTGCCCATCTCTTAATTTCATATGCATCTCTAGAATTTCGAAAATGCACAGCAAACCATGGGCCCGTGAGAATGATTATGTGCAATTCACTCCCTAGATTATATAACTTGGGTATATTTTTGTGTCACAATTTTTATAAATCTCACCAATTTATTTATTAGAAAAAATATAGAGAGAGAAGAAAGTGATTAAACACACAACACCAACTTAGATCACTAACTTCGACAAATTATGACTTAGACATGACATGACTCCAACTCATAAATTATGAATCAATAACTTCTAGATTGACTCCTCGTAACTCATAATGACAACTATACATGAGATGAAAGCATTACTTCCAACACCCTCCCTCAATGCTTACATGGAAAACATTAAACACACATATTACAACAATAAATAAATCTTTCTCACATTTGTTTGATATGGTCATCACTAGCACTCATATCCACTCTGAAATATCATAGTTTCCACTCTTTTCTTCACCACACTTTTGAGCTTCCCACTTGATCCATTTAAGACATAACCACTTTAGACCATCATTGACATGCTTTGTAGAATTGACGCTTTTCAACCTCCCAGAGCGCAACGGTCAATCTCGATACTAAACCATCCTATGGAACTGCTACCATATTTGAATCCACGACCCTCTGCAACCTTCATCAGTTATCTAAGATATCATTATGGGTACAAAATGTCTTCAACATACAATTCTACAACTTGACCTTATATAAAATAACATGTACTGATGCTCTCGGAGCATGATGGGTCACACAAGCTTGACCTTATGAAGAACTACCTATGACTAATGCTCCTAGAGCACGACAGGTCACATTAGTATGTTGAATAATTGGCCTATTCTTTGTGGTACTGCGTCATTTGGATTTTTCACAATATATTTTCACAATAACGCACATCAACTCACACTACAAACATGGACATTAGCAAACTACAACTACCAACAACCCCTCTTTTTTTAAAGTATATAAAATCATTATTATTGTCTCTGATCTAGTGTGACATGCAACCTGTCCTTTTTATTCCAACGCCACGTGCATAATGATATAATAATAGCATACCAAAGGGAAACCTCAGTCCTCATAGACTACAAATGGCCACTTTTCAAGACTCTAATGAGATTCCAGATCGTGAATGCAAGGAGACAGAGGGATCTGGCAATTCTTGAAGGAGATACTGATAAAGATTCCTCCCTTTTGCTGGCAGTGGCTTGCAATCCCATGTGCTAGGGAAAATTAGGAGAACATTGGACTTTCGTCAACAGATATTCCAGGATAGCTCCTACAAAATGTTGATCAACACAACAACATTAAACTTGAGCTCCTTTTCACAATGATCACAGCAATGGCAATCAGAAATTGTGCACTATCAAGAAATTTCTCTTTGTAATCATGAACCTCACAGATTCCCCTCCATTCTTGAGATCCTTCTCATATTGAATTTATTGTTGTTGTACATTTTGAATCGTTTGTTGTTGTAGACTTTAAATCCTTTGTCGTAATAGCCTTTTCAGCAACATCACTCTTCTCTTCTTCTTTATTATGATCCTTTGGTGGCAACTAGTATAATTATGTCTCTTGATCAAAATTTAAAATGTAGGCATGATTACACCCTTCAAACAATCTTTCCCCAAGTGTATCAATTATGTAGAATGCTTCATTTTCAACCTTAAGAAGGAAAAAATGGTCATTCTAGCTGACTATCCATTAATAAATTCTCTTTTCTTGATTTCCCACACACCAAAAAACGTATGTCTTCAACATCGAGGCTGAAGAAAAATGACAGTATTTTCCAGCCATAATCGTCCAATTGTCCATCCTTGAAGTAACGAGGTTGCAAATTGAGCAGGTAGAAGGGAATTCTTACAGAGGCCTCTCCCAGTACTCAGCTCATTCTCTATTGACTACAGTTAAACCATAGAGGAACATCGCAAAAGTATTTACAAAAACATACAAACCTAACAAATCCCTCACAAAACAACAATTTATTCTACTAGCATAAAAAATGAAGGCAATCCACTCTCCCAACTTAGTATACTCAGATAATCCACTATTATAACTCTCACAACTTCTTGGCCCTTGTCGAGCAGTAAAAAGGGTCTTTTCCACCTCTATTACCCTACAATAATTATCAATCTTGGTACGATTTGTTATCTCAAGAGTGTACTCAGTCTGAGGCGGTCACTTGTCGAGAGTAATGCTAGTAGTATAGTGCTTTTACAAAAGTAGATAAATGCTGGAAACAAACTCTAAATGTAATGGCAAGAAATTGAAATGCTTTGTAACTAAATCATTCATTTAAGAAACTACAGTACTCATCAGTCAAGGGTGCAGTAATGATAACTCTTCCCTTTGTAAACTGATGCAATTGAAAAGCAATCAAAGAGAAGATCTCCAATCTGGGAACCAAACAACAATAGTCAATGTTCACTACAGTTGCAGATCGTTCTGTTCACACCAAAGCAATTACTTGAAATGATAATTCAATTAACAGAAAAGGGAACAACAACTAATCTATTTGAAAGGATTGAACAACAAAGCTTTAACTTACATAAATGAATTAAGCAGCAATCGTAATCTAAAGGAATCAAGTAGCAATCTTTAACTCAGAAATGATTTGAACAACAAACCAAGAATGGAACAACAAACTAAAGTAAGTCTCATGAAATATGGAACAGCAAACTAAATCAAATGTAAATGCACAACAAACTAAATCAAATGTTAACACAACGAATCTATAATGATGGAATCAATAATCTGAGTTTTAGCATAATAAATATTAACCATGGTGATAAAGAAATAGCAATCGCAATTGCAATGGAACGGCAATCCAAATGAACAGCAACCACACTTAGAGATAAATCGTAGCTAAATAAACAATAATACCGATCTGTAAATGCACAACAATGTTACTATGTAAACGAACAGTAATGTTAATCTGTAAAGGAACAATAATGTTACACAGTAATGCCAATCTGTAAGGGAACAACAATGCGATACGATTTCAGAATGAACAGCATAACATTTTAGTTGCAGAAGATAACCTTACTATTCAAGTGCGAATTAAATATAACAAAGCCAGTAAATGAAATGACAAGGAACAACAGATTATTGAATGAAGCAAGTAAAAGAAATCAAACCATGCACGACTTGGAATTGGAAAATAATGGTACAGGAAGCAAGTGATCCACTAGGGTCGGGCCCTTAGCCTCCAGGGACGCACTGTTGCGGTTACTCCAGAGTCAAAGACGGAACAGAAAAAAGGTTTATGTATTAATCATGAAAACAAAGTTACAGTAATCACTCTTTAAAGAGAGTCGATGATCAAAGTTTAGTTTGCAACAGCAAATTCTATAAAACAACAATGATCTGTGCCTTGGGCTAGCAGCGTTGTCCCTTTTTATAGTGGCTAGGTGGAAAGACCAAAGATACCAATATTCTTAAGGTAGCAATCCCTCAGGATCAAAGGATCCTGAGGGATTCGCCATATCGTTATTCCTCAGTTATCTCCTCGTCCTCTTGCGTTGATTTGATATTTCTTATTGATTTTCTTGGCTCATGCGCTCCGATCTGGATCGCCTTGTCTGGATGCGGTTCCCTGTCAAAAGGACAGCAGTTGGTTTTGCCTTGTTTTTTCCTTTGAAATGGTGATCTTCCATTTTCTTCATTTTTTGCATAGAAAAAGGTAATAATTAGTCATTTTACGTTACTCGCAAATCTCTTAAAATTTATCAATCCTTCATCATATGCTCATTTCATAATGTAAAGAAGTTATGAATTAAAGGAAAAGATAACGAAATAAGTGGCAATTACATACCTTTTCTAATGCTCAACACACCCCCCTGCTTACCCTTTTTCATGCCCTCATGAAAACATTGTAATTGACATGCAAGGCAGTTAGGGAATAGGCTGGAGAAGGGTTCTCAGTCGGTGGTCTACAACCATGATTCCTAGCTAAGATTTCAAAAATATGCCCTGTCTAACCTTCAGGCAATTCATATAAGGCTCTATACCCTGGTGCAGGATACCAAATGACTGGACTTCAAAACCTACAGCCTAACCAAGATGGGCCTTCTCTCAAAATGAGGTCACCATAGATAACCAAGCGGTCAGCAGCTAGCTTAAAATTCTCATAATTGAATGGTTCTCTGTTTTGGATATTCCGATTAGAAGTCTGGTATCGGAATTTGGCTGCTGCTATGGCAAGGTCTTTGATGGTTAAGAAGTATTCTACCCCTTGCCAGATGACTGTTGTGTGAATAGGTCCCATTGTTTGGATCACACCCTGAGCTCTCATTATACTCCTATGCTTAGTTCCATAATTGCAATGGGTCTTTAGGTTCACCCCTTACCCATAGATCTAATCCATTCTCCTGTATTTGGAAGACATTGTAGGATTTTAGCCACTTTATCTAATTAACACCAAAATAAATAAATGCCTAAAGTTGGACATCACCCACAAAAGGACTAGGGTTTTGTTATGTTTCTCCATCTAACACAAGATTGTGCAAATAAAATTCACATAACAATCGCTGAACTTTCACCCCGTAATGCTTACAACAGTTTATGAAGTCATCAATGGTTTTTATCTCTATAGGCACTCCTGCCTTGACATCCTTAATTTTCAATTGTAAATATCTTTCCATCAAAAACAAAGCATAGTTTTTGGCCAGTGCCCTACACACTAGAACATCAGTATATAGAGAACATAAGGTATCCATTTGATTTATAACTGTGTCTAGTCTATGGGTTACTTTTTTTACTCTTTCCCCTGCCTTTTTCCATCCATCGAAGGCCTGGATTTCTGATGCATTGATGTTCTTTAGCTATTGTTGTAACTTCTGATATTTTTCTTGAGAAACAGTTTCCTCTATGAGTTTCTCTATCGTTTGTTGGGCTTGTACCAAATATTTTTGCAGAGTTACTATCCTTGGGTCATTATCCATCATGATAATTTTGGGTTGGAGATTTACTTGATCTCCTTATTGTGACATCTAGTCTTTATGGTATGAGTTTCCTTGTCACTAGAGGACAGTGCCTCTATCTGGACTTCCTTATCACAGGCCGGTGCATTGTCCGTTTGTGCTTCTGCATTTGCAATAGTGAAATGTTGTTCCTTGCGATTCTGAATAACAAGTTTGACTTGAGTCCTCTTGGTCTTTTTCTTATGGGGTTTTGCCTAGGTGGTTGCACGCTTTTCCCCAGAGGTTCCTTTTGAGTTCTTCCCCATTTTTAAGACTCTTATTTGTTGTCGAAGTTGCTTAATTACGTTAAGCAATCTCTATTGTTCCTTTCTCAATTTTTTAATTTCATATGTTTTCTTAGAAGGAACAACCATTTCTTTTCTCGGGCCTGGGATTTGTACTTCAGGAATTGTACCTTCACCTTGGCCACTTTCCATGTTTCCTTCTTGGAACACTTCTTCAGTGTTCTGTTGATCAGGTTTTTCAGGGGTAGAAACCCTGGTTTGTTCTACTGTCTCCTGGGCAGCTTCTTCTTCTACCTCTTCTTCATCATGCAATTCTTTGGGTGTATTCTAACTAGGAATAGATTGTTCTTCTTCCTCCTCTTCGGCACTCTTTTCCCCAGATACACTCTTATCATGAGTAGAGTGATCCTCTTCTTCTTCCTCCTCGTCACACATTTCCTCGAATGCACTTTTATCATGAGCAGAGTGCTCCTACGGCCCTTCTTCGGTATGGGGGTTGAGTGGGCTGTGAGGTTGGACATATTCACCCATATTGGCCAAAATTTGGGCCAATTCATCTTCTTGCAGAGGGTTTTGTAGTGGAATTTCACTGTGTTGCTCAGTTTCCTCCCCTTCTTCCTGACCAGACTGCTCAATCTCTTCCTCCGGTTCTTCTTCATCGTTTTCCTCCAATTCTTCTTCATTCTCCCCACCTTCAAGTTGTGGGGTTTGTTCGTCTTTTGAATCATGTATTTCCACAGGCTGGCTAATGTTTCCCTGGGAATTTCCCAGCATTCCTCTGCTCCTTGCCAATCTGACAGATTGTCTTCGTTTTGGTGGTCTGCTCGATGTGCTAGCAATATGTTTTCGTTTTGGGGCTGGCAAAGCCAGTCCCCCATCTATCAAGAAAATCAATTCTTCCCAACTACTCTACTGTTGGGCAAGACTGTAACTAACTATCAATCGAATTAACCCATGATGGCTTACCACTGACTCTACATGGTGAGACTTTCTCATGCTTCGGGCAACATCATGTAATAAAAAATTTAAGAAAGCAGGCAAATTCACAGCACATTTTTGCTTTAACATGGCTAAAAGTTTGAGATGGCGTGGTCTTACCACGTATTTCCTGCCATCGCAAGTGATGTAGCTTTGGATAATTCTCACCAATTCTGCCCACGGCTCTCCCAGGGTTGTCGATAAGACTCCTTTCCCTTTGACAGTAAGGTTCTGCCCTTCGTCCTGGAAGATGGTTATGGTGTCTCGCAGTATTACCTTTTTTAGAGTCCACACAGGTCCAATGGCTGGTAGTCCTGAAACTTCAGCAATTATGTCATATGTGACTGTTATCTGTCTCCCTCTCACCATGGAATGATTTTCCTGCAAATTCTGCAGAAACTCAATTGCCACCATCTCGTTAGATTGTTGTATACAGTTAAGGTAAGCTATCCATCCTGCCCTTGCTAAGATTTCTCGTGCGGCATCAGAGACCATCAAAACCTATGGCTCACTGCAAATTGATCTTCCTCTCATCTTATTCACGCTTAGCACACTGTAAAAACACAAAGACGACGATGGAACAACAGGTTGTTCAAATTTTTAGCTCACTATTAAGAAAACATAGAGAAGATGATGGAACAACAAGCTGTTCAAATTTCTAACTTACTGCTAATTTTTGCAAAGAAAAACACAGAAATGGTGTTGGAACAACAAGCCATGCATATTGGGAAACACAATACTGTTAGGCTTGCTATTCCCAAGTTTTGGTGAAGTCATAATACCTCTGAATAATGAGCTGACACGTATGCCAGTGAATTATGGAGATCACCTGTGCCCCCCTGTAATGTGATAGGCCATCCTCGGCCATCAAATAAAGGAGCAGCATGCTGAACTACAATCGTACAGTGGAATAAAGGAACAACGTATAGATATATGACATGTTTACAAAAATGGGCGGATTACCGAAATCGAGGCATATGATAAAATCGCTAATAAATATGGAAATGTCGTGATATGATGCGAAAAATGGAGGATAGGATAGCTAATGTGAATAAAAGTTCTTATGTGGTCATTATCCATTTTAACCGTCATGATTGATTTGTAAATGATTTTCATGTATCAAAGGTTCGAAGGGGTTATATGACATAATCTCATTTGAAATCACTATAAAGATATAAGAAGAAGGGTTTATAATGACTATTGGTATATAAGAAATATGACTTCAATACCATCAACAGAGCTCTGTTGCCCACAGGTGTTCATAACCTTGACAAAGTTGCTTATTTCACCATTAGAACCATAATCCTTTGTGTAGAATGGAGACCATTGTGCTGGCTTGGTAACCAGATGAATCACAATGCCATTCACCAGGAAGGAGTGAAAGGTGGGTAGGCCAGCTCGTGATGAGACCTCCTATTCCAACGACTTTTTATTTTTCTGATGTGCCTCTTGGATCATATCCCTAGTGTAGTGGCCATAGTGGGAATGCCACTTCACTTTTTTCCTTATGATCATGGTAGGTTGGCTCTTGATGAGACCCCCTATCCTTCATCTGACAAATCATGTTAGTAATCATATAGATATACATTTTTCTTTTTTCTTTTTTTTTTTTAATATAGCACTTTTCCTATTTATATACAGAGGGTGGCTCAACACTCCTTAAGAGTAGGGATGGTGGAAGAAGTCTGAACATCTCAATAGAGAAAAATGTGCCCTTATTGTTATTCAATAATAATGATCAAAGAGAATTATGGGGATTTAGAAAGAACCATCATGATAAAAATAATCAATCATATTGGTATTAGTGAAAATAATGATAACAAAGTGATATAAATAGTTGTGTCCTTTCCTCTTTTCTCTTATCAATTCAAAGCAATTTCTTTTAAAGATGACGATTTTTCTTTGATTTGTTGATTTCAGTATCCTCTAGTTTTTGTATTCTTGCATAAATGTATAGTTGTGCCTTAAATGACCATCACTCACAAAAATCATTTAAATGGTGAAACACACATACACAAAAAGAAGAAAAATGCACTCAAAAAGTTTTGTTCTTTAGATGGAACAACTGCTGTTTCTTTAGAGGGACAGCAAAAGAATATTTGCACACAAAAAACTGTAAGAAAAAAACATGCTCGAAACTGTTGTTCCTTGAGAGGAACATCAGTTGTTCCTTAATTGGAACAACAAATAAAGCAAACGCAAACAAAAGATGCGGAAATGTTGTTCCTTTTGAAAGGAACAACAAAAACGAAAGTGTTGTTCCTTCGTAAAGGAACAACAAAAAAACGAAGGTGTTGTTCCTTCGAAAAGGAACAGTAGAAAAATGAAAGTGTTGTTCCTTCGGAAAGGAACAATAGAAAAATGAAAGTGTTGTTCCTTCAGAAAGGAACAGCAAAAAATGAAAGTGTTGTTCCTTCGGAAAAGAACAGCAAAAAACGAAAGTGTTGTTCCTTCGGAAAGGAACCACAGAAAAAAAAAAGTGCTATTCCTTTGGAAAAGAACAGCAGAAAACGAAAGTGTTGTTCCTTCGGAAAGGAACAGAAAAAAAAAAAAGTGTTGTTCCTTCAGAAAGGAATAGCAAAAAACAAAAGTGTTGTTCCTTCGGAAAGGAACAGTAGAAAACGAAAGTGTCATTCCTTCGAAAAGGAACAACAAAAACGAAAGTGTTGTTTCTTCAGAAAAGAACAACAAAAATGTGGATGTGTTGTTCCTTCGGAAAAGAACAGCAAAAATGCGGAAGTGTTGTTCCTTCGAAAAGGAACAACAAAACGTGGAAGTGTTGTTCCTTCGGAAAGGAACAGCAAAACGACGAAAATGATGTTCTTTCGGAAAGGAACAGCAAAATGCAACAGTGTTGTTCCTTCGAAAAGGAATAGCAAAATGGTGAAAATGTTGTTCCTTCGGAAACGAACAGCAAAATGCAAAAGTGTTGTTCCTTCAGAAAGGAACAACAAAATGGCGAAAATGTTGTTCCTTCAGAAAGGAACAACAAAACGTGAAAGTGTTGTTCCTTCGAAAAGGAACAACAAAAATGAAAAAATTGCAGAAATGCAGAAATCTGTACAAAAAGTAATTTACACAAACAAAACAGAAAAATTTATGTACAACATTTAAAAGCAATGAAATTACTTAGTGAAGTAAAGGCGAGGAAGAGTTCTCTTCCTTAGCCAGAATCTGCATGTCAGAGTCTTCCTGAAGTTGCTGGTAGAAGGATTCCCGAGTAAGTGGTTTGCGGTACAGTCGAACTTGGTGGCCATTTGCTTTAAAGGTATGTCCAGATCCATTAATGGTAGTTAAATTAATGGTGCCATTATCATGCACTTTCTGGATTTCATACGGTCCCAGCGAGCGAGTTTGAAGTTTTCCTGGAAAATCCTAAAACCTGGAATCGTATAGGAGTGCCCAATCTCCTTCGTGGAAGACTTTCTTTCTGATGAGGGCGTCGTGCCATTTTGCTCTCTATTGTTGGATTAATGCAGTATGTTGAAGAGTGGAGAGCCTAATTTCATCTAGCTTGTTGATTTGCTATAGTCTATTAATATGTGCCTCATTTAAATCTAGACTGACTTCTTGTGTTGTTCTCAATGTTTGTATTTCAAACTCTATTGGAAAGATGGGTTCCTTTCCAAATACTAGCTGATATGGTGAATAACCAGTGGTGTTTCTCCACGTTGTTCGGTATGCCCATAAGGCTTCCAGCAATCTTGTAGTCCAATCGTGTCTGTGTGACGCAATGGTTTTTGTTAATATTGCTTCTATTACTTTATTCGTGCTCTCTACTTAGCCATTTGCCTATGGGTGGTATGGAGTGGTAATCTTGTGCTGAATATGATAGTTTTTTAATGTTGCAGCAATTTTATTACCAGCAAACTGCAGTTCTCCGTCCGTGATTATGTCTCTTAGGAGGCCATATCGCACAAATATCTGGAACAGGAAATGAATGACGGAATCCTCTGTAGCTCTTGGAAGTGCCTCTACTTCAACCCATTTGGTCACATATTCTATTGCTACCAAAATATATGTTTTCTGGTTTGATGATGGGTTGATCAAACCAACAAAATCGAGCACCCAACGCTCAAATGGTTCGATGACTAGCTGTGGGTTCAAAGGCATTTCGTCGGACTGTCTAGGGCATCCTGCTCTTTGGCAACTGTCACAAGCTTGAACAAATTTCGTTGCATCTTTGAAGATTGTGGGCCAATAATACCTTGTTTGCAGAACTTTGTGACCAGTTCTTCGATCTACGAAATGTCTGCCACATGGTCCATCGTGACAGGTTTTCATAATGTCAAATATCTCATCTTCACGGACGCATCTTCTGATGTGCATATTTGCCGCTGTATGAAATAGGTAGCCCCCAATCCAAGAAAATCAGGTACTACGCTGCACAATCTGTTTTCGTTCATTGGGGGTCAGATGCTTTGGTAATTTGCCTACTACTAAATAATTTTCAACATCAGCATACCAGGGTGTCTTGACAGTAACAGCGAATAAATGTTCATCTGGAAATTGATCTTCGACTGCTGCTGCGTCCACTGGCTTCAACATTTGTGAGAGAAAATCAGCTACAAGATTCTCTTTCCCAGGTCGATCTTTTATTGTGATGTCGAATTCCTGCAATAAAGTCAACCATCTTGTTACTCTACCATTTGTAATTGTTTTATTTGCTAAATATTTTATGGCAGAGTGATCTGTATATAAAACAACAAGATATCTAGTGATATAATGCCTAAATTTATTCACAGCATGTATTACAACTAAAAATTCTTTTTCAGTAACAGTATAGTTTAGCTCGGCAGGAGACAAATTCTTGCTAATGTAATAGATTGCATATGGTTTTTTGTCTTCTTCCTGCCCAAGGACTACTCCAATAGCTGTGTCTGAAGCATCTGATGAAATTTGAAATGGCAAGTCCCAATTTGGGCCTCTGAGCACTGGGGCTGTTGACACAAGCTTTTTCAGATCCTCAAAAGCACGGTCGCATTTATCTGTCCAAACAAAATCAACATTCCCTGTTAGTGCATATAGAGGTGCAACTATTTGAGAAAAATGTTCTATAAATCTCCTATAATAACTAGAAAATCCAAGAAAACTACGTACCTCTGTCTGTGTGGTAGGAGTAGGTATTAACAAAATTATTTGAATGTTGGACGGATCTACTTGTATTCCAGCCGCTGAGATATAATGACCTAGGATGAGTCCTTCAATCATCATCATATAGCACTTTTCATGGCTCAAGCAGAGCCTGGTGGCGATACATCATTGTAGCACCTTTTCCAATGTGTCTAGTGCTGGGTCAAAATCATCTCCGTATGGTGTGAAATCATCCATGTATACTTCGAGCCCTTCATTTATTAAATCTGAAAATATGTTGAGGATAACCCTTTGAAATGTGGCAGGGGCATTGCATAAGCCAAAGGGTAAGACTCTGTAGGCAAACGTTCCCCAAGGACAGGTAAAAGTAGTTTTGTCCTGGTCTTCAGGGGCAATCTGAATCTGATTGTACCCACTGAAGCCATCCAAGAAAGAAAAGAATTTCTTTCCTGCTAATGTATCTAATACCTGGTCAATGAATGGAAGGGTAAAGTTGTCTTTCTGGGTTGCTTTGTTTAATTCTCTATAATCTACACAAATCCTCCACTTTCCATTCTTCTTTGGCACCACTACTAGCGGAGAGACCCATTTGCTATCAGAGATTGGATAAATAAAGTTTACATCTAAAAGTTTTTGTAATTCAGCTTTCACAATGTCTTTTAGGTGAGGGTTAAGTCTCCGTTGGGGTTGGCGAACAGGTCTCACATCCTTTTTTGTATAAATGTGGTGTGTACATAGCTGGGGATCGATTCCCTTCATGTCCGGATAATCTCATGCAAAAGCTTCCTTGTATTTTCTCAGTAGTTGAACAAGTTTCTCTTCTTGTTCAGGAGTTAGGTTATTATTGATTTTCAAAGTTTTTCTTGGCTCAATCTCTATAGTTTTTCTATTTGAAGCAGAGGTGGTGGGTATTGCCTGGTCATGGGTGTCTTTGAGAGGATTTTCTTCTAGTTCATTGTCAAATGCTACCTCTATCATGTGACATTGTATGTGGGATCTGGATTCAGCTTGGTTAATGAAGTTGTTAATAACATCATCCTCTGTTTGATCTTTGAAATCAAGGGCATCTTCTATGGTTAATGGGGATCTAATGTTTTCGGTGAGGTATGATACAGGATGGTTGTTACTTTTTTATTATTGTTACACTTGGCTGGGCTGGAGGGTATAGGGCTAGATTCTTCATGTTACTCCCTCTAGTTATGGTCATATTTCCTTGTCAACAGCCAATGTAAGCATCAACAGTCGCAAGCCAAGGTTTGCCTAAAATTAACGGATGTCCATCCAGTCGATTTTTGGGGTTTATTATTAGAAAGTTGGTGGGATATTCCCAGGAATCAATGGATACCATGACATCATGTAGTGTGCCTTCTGGCCTAACCACTGATCAGTCAACTAGTTCTAATAAGGTGGAATTTGGTTCTACTAATGTAATGCCCAGTTTTTGACAAGTGGTGGTTGTTAAAATATTAATTGTAGCCCCTAAATCAACTAAGGAACTTGAAAAGGTTTCTCCATTGATTTGCACTGTCAATATTGGATTTTCTGGGTCTTCATATTTGATAGGTGCTTCTCTTCCTAATAATAGATCAGATAGGGTGCCAACTACTTGGACTGTTGGGTTGTTTGTTATTCTCCTCCTTGGTTTTTTTATACATAACTCTTTGATGGTTTTTGCATATATTGGGATATCTTGGATAGCTCGGAGGAGCGGGATTTTTATGTACAAATTCTTTAGTTCTCCCAGAATATCAAAGTCAGGATGTTCTATAAGGCGCAGTATGATTAATCGCTTTGGGAATGGGGGAGGAGATGTGGTTGCTTCGTCATGAGTCTGTTGTCTGACCACATCTTCTTCTTGTAATGGTTGTTCTGTGGGTAACTGATTTTCAACTTGAACATTTTTATCTCCCTCAGTTTCTATAATGCACCCAGACCTTAGTTGAAGGTCATTGCACTCCCTTAGATCGGTTTCTAGTTCTGGTGTTTCAATTATTTGAACAGATTGAACTGGTCTATTATTTGGGTTCGAGTTGGGTTGGGCTGGGAGTTGCGATCTCAAGTTGGACTGGGGATTTTGTTGTAGTGCTGGCAGTGTGGTTTGAGGGAGTGGAATGGTTCCTAATAGCTGATTCATCGGTCATTGCCAGTTTGCCTGCCAAGATTGACTCTGCGAAGTGGGAGGGGACCATTTTGTTGGATACGCATTGTTTTGCCAATATGGTGGAGCGTAGGGAAAATTTGTCCAATTAGATTGGCTTGTTTGATTCGACCATGGTGATGATGAAGGAAATGGTTGTTGTGACCAATTTGAGAAGGGAGGTTGATTTTGCCACATTGTATTATATTGTTGAGCATGATATTATGGAGGCTGGAAAGAAGAATATGGATCGGGGAACATACCTGATTGTCGTTGTTGCCATTGACGGTGATGATTAAGTAGGTACACTAGTTATGGTTCTTCTTCTGCTTCTTTGTATACTGCTTTCAAACCAAGAAGTGAGGGGAAGCTCTCCGTAGAATGGTTTTTTGTACAAATGGTGCAAACTTGAACTGCATCTAATGGGCACTCTTTGTGGCTGTGTTTCTTTCTGCATCTGGGACACAATATTGCCAGATTTTGCTCTGCTTCTGCTTGTTTATGTTTCGCTTGCATAATATCAAGTTGCATTGTCAAAGTCCCCAATATATTAGTTTTGAATTTTTCTAGTAAATTTCCAATTTCTGCGCGAGTTACTTTTTCTCCAGAGATCTTGTTGTCCCTTGTAAACCTGTCATGTTTTGATGTTTTAGCCTTGTGCTGCCTCGTGAGCTCCTGATACATAAATCAATGATGTTAGCAAAATCTTCTTGATAGATGTCTCCTTTTCCCATAATATTCAGTGTTTCAATCCATTGTTCCTTCATGGCTTCAATTAATGTTGTTTTTAACACATTGTTAGGTAAGGGTAATGATGCATAAGGAGATCTTTGAAGATTATATTGAAAATGTTCAACATATTCTTCTAGTGTCTCATTAGGTCTAGCTACCATCTGAAATATTTCATCCTTTAACTCTCTGGACCTACAATAATCCTAATATTTCTTTAGGAAAGCACCTTTCATCTAATCCCAGTCATTTATAACACCTCCACCCAACCCCATAAACCAACGTAAAGCAACTCCTACTAATGTAGAGGGAAATAGTTTCAGCTTTTGGGGGTTGGTGGTATAGTCATATCCCCTGCATAGCACATCGAATTCAAACAAAAATGCATCTGGGTCTTCCGATGTTAGGCCATGAAATGTAGGGATATGTTGGAAAGGGATTGCCTTCATAGGTGCATTGACTGTGGAATCTACAATGGGATATTGCAGTGTGGAGGTTTGGGGGGTTTGCTGGTTCTGGGACATTTGGTCAAATATGTGCCAATAACCTTCCGAGATTTCTAGGAGGATATTCCTAGGCTGATTAGACGAAGCAGGAATGGCCTTAACAACACTTCCTTTGTCTAGGATGATGAGAGTTCCTAATGTCTAGGGGGGTTTTAGCTCTTGAGGTTCTTCATTCTGGATGATTTTTTCAGCACTTCCCTTATCTAGGCTACTTAATGGCTGAATTATTCTAAGAGGAGATCTTGGTTCTTCAGTTTCCCCTGTTTCTCCTCTCCCTTCGCGGAGATTACTAAGGTTCCCTTCTTGCAATGATTTTGGACTAGAATTCTCAATTTCTTGAAAATCTTGCTCCTCAGTTTGGCTATGCACCTCAACAAAGGCTACAGATGGTGATCCTATGACCTAAAGGGAACTAGTATTGTCTAGAAGCAACTTTTCTAGGTCGTACTGAAGGCTGAGATTCTTCTTTTTTAAGGATTTCGTCTATAAAGGTCAATCGGTCAAGGGTCACCAGCCCCTTAGCTTTATCAGGCTTGGGTAGTGGTTTAGGATTCTTTTCAGGATTTTTCTGCTTAGTCATGCACACAAATCAAACAATGATTTCTACCCAAAATAACAACAAATCTGCAGGAAAGCGGGAGGGGGAGCAGGGCTATTACATGCCCCATATGCAGGTTCTTACCTTCCGTTTTTAAAACCCAATTCTCTCCTAGAAAGTACTTAAACTACTCTCAAAAGAAACAAATGGCTACACTCTTCCCCGGCAACGGCGCCAAAATGTCGAGCAGTAAAAATGGTCTTTTCCACCTCTATTTACCCTACATTAATTATCAATCTAGGTACAATTTGTTATCTCAAGAGTGTACTCAGTCTGAGGCGGTCACTTGTCGAGAGTAATGCTAGTAGTATAGTGCTTTTTACAAAATTAGATAAATGCTAGAAACAAACTCTAAATGTAATGGCAAGAAATTGAAATGCTTTGTAACTAAATCATTCATTTAAGAAACTACAGTACTCATCAGTCAAGGGTGCAGTAATGATAACTCTTCCCTTTGTAAATTGATGCAATTGAAAAGCAATCAAAGAGAAGATCTCCAATCTGGGAACCAGACAGTAATAGTCAATGTTCACTACAGTTGCAGACCATTCCGTTCACACCAAAGAAATTACTTGAAATGATAATTCAATTAACAGAAAATGGAACAACAACTAATCTATTTGAAAGGATTGAACAACAAAGCTTTAACTTACAGAAATGAATTAAGCAGCAATCATAATCTAAAGGAATTAAGCAGCAATATTTAACTCAGAAATGATTTGAACAACAAACTAAATCAAATGTAAATGCACAACGAACTAAATCAAATGTTAACACATAGTGAATCTATAATGATGGAATCAGTAATTTGAGTTTTAGCATAATAAATATTAACCACAGTGATAAAGAAACAGCAATTGCAGTTGCAATGGAACGAAAATCCAAATGAACATCAACCACACTTAGAGATAAACCGTAGCTAAATAAACAATAATACCGATTTGTAAATGCACAACGATTTTACTTTGTAAACGAACACTAATGTTAATCTGTAAAGGAACAACAATGTTACACAATGATGCCAATGTGTAAGGGAACAGTAATGTGATACGATTTCAGAATGAAAAACATAACATTTCAGTTGCAGAAGATAACCTTACTATTCAAGTACGAATTAAATATAACAGAGCCAGTACACGAAATGACAAGGAACAACAGATTACTGAATGAAGCAAGTAAAAGAAATCAAACCACACATGACTTGGTATTGGAAAATAATGCTACAAGAAGCAAGTGATCCACTAGGGCTGGGCCCTTAGCCTCCAGGGACACACTGTTGCGGTTACTCTAGAATCAAAGACGAAACAACAACAAAGTTTTTGTATTAATCATGAAAATAGAGTTACAGTAATCGTTCTTTAAAGAGAGTCCAATGATTCGTGCCCTGGGCTAGCAGCATTGTCCCTTTTTATAGCGGCCAAGCAGAAAGACCAAAGATACAGATATTCTTAAGGTAGCGATCCCTCAAGATCAAAGGATCCTGAGGGATTCGCCATATCGTTATTCCTCAGTTATCTCCTCATCCTCTTGTGCTGATTTGGTATTTCTTCTTCCTTTTCCTAGCTCATGCGCTCCGATCTGGATTGCCTCGTCTGGATGTGTTTCCCTGTCAAAGGGACAACGGTTGGTTTTGCCTTGTCTTTTCCTTTGAAATGGCGATCTTCCATTTTCTTCATTTTCTGCATAGAAAAAGGTAATAATTAGTCATTTTACGTTACTCACAAATCTCTTAAACTTTATCATAATCCTTCATCATATGCTCATTTCATAATGTAAAGAAGTTATGAATTAAAGGAAAAGATAATGAAATAAGTGGCAATTGCATACATTTTCTAATGCTCAATAGCCCTCCCTTGACAAAGTCAGGCCATAATAGGATCTAATACCATGTTAGAAAAAATATAGAGAGAGCAGAGAGAATGATTAAACACACAACACCAAACACACGTTGTATTATTATTTATCACATAAATCAATTACATATATAAGACTTAGATCACTGACTTCAACAAATTATGACTTAGACATGACACGAGTCCAACTCATAACTTAGGAATCAACATCCTCTAGATTCACTCCTCATAACTCATAATGACAACTATGCATGACATGAAAGCATTACTTCCATCATTATTAAGGATACAAATGGAATATATCAAGAAACATCGTTAAATTGCAAAACAATGTTTATTTTTTAAATGTTATTCATTATACCTCTTCCTTCGAATAAGTTCCCTCTCATTCATTCACAAATCGAAAAGAAATAGATGTGACAACCCATAAAAGTAGTTTGAGTGGTGGGTGGTGCAGATATATCCAAGTCTCTTTTATTTGTTGCTTGTGGTAGGATGGTTAAACCAATATATGGATCACTCAGCCTTTTTCTTTCTGGGAACTAGACAGAATGTCAGGCGACAATAGACAACATCCTACGGGGATTGTTCCCTGCTTCTACAAAAGGAAATTTTGCATCCGTAAATCCTAGATTTATGTTGTTGATGAAAGAGATGGCCTACCATGAGCATCACATCGCAGTGAAGGGTAGAGGTAGAAGCAAATTCAAGGGCTTCAACCGTGAAAAATGTAAGCATAAGGAATGGGAAAGTGCATCGATTCGCTATCATTATGGTTCAAGAAGTAGATCTAATGACCAAGACAATGTAAAAGAGACATTACAGGATTTAGGAAATTGTAACTTTAATGGGGAGTACATAGAGATATATTCGATATCTCTATTGCGGTAGGAATAGGATGAATTCCTTGCTACTCAACCACAGATGGAATGTCGTTGCAATCTGCTTTGGAGTGTCAAATCTAGTCAAATTGAAACCCTTGCATCTACCTGCAATGTCGTGGACCTAGAGCTTATGCTTGGTTCTCAAAGCTCCACGACCTAAGGAGGTAAGTCTAGAGCTTAAGTCTAGACAAACAACTGTTGGAATGAGGCCCATTGGGATCACTTCATGGGGGAGACTTATCTCCCATGAAAAATATGCTTCCTAGTGTGGCCAAATAGGAATTGCAGATACTCGGCTCTTCTACACATTATTATATCTATGAAATATGATTGAAATGATTATACACTGGGAGAACTAGCATCTGACAGACTTCCGAAGCCAAACCTATTTATGGTGAAATCATAAATGATGATTTGTAAAACACGTGAAAAATGGTTCCATGCCGAAAAGTTGTATTTCTACTCACATCAACAATCAAGCTATTCTTTTATAAATATTGCAAAATGATTGAATAATAAATCAATTTAATATACATTAGAAGCAATATATATTCCATTTTTTCAATACTTTTAAATTATGAGCAAATGGCAGAAAGAGAACAATGGTCTTTAAAACAAGTTTCCATATTTTCCTTCTGTAGCATACCATGGCAAATTAGAGGTAGAAAACTTAGATGTTTGGTGTCTTTAGCAGTTGTAGAATAAGCTACTCTTCTGGTAGAATGAGGTCCACCTATCCCCCAAAGAGTATAGAAATAATAAGTTCCACATATTCCCTGGAGAGTATATAGCAAGAAATTCTTATTTTTTTTTTCATTTCTTGTTGTGGATAGAATCCTCTTTTACTATGTCTCTTCCTCACTACCTAGATGAGCATATTTTTTATTCTTGGACTATATGTTGTGGTTGTATTTGTGGGCCAAGTATGGTGCGCTTGAGGCTTGCCAATGATGCCTTGGGATTTGTAGAGGGATGTGCCTTGATGGATGGGTGGGATAATTCACATTGAATCGAAAGCCAATCTTAATGTATACCTTCCTTGTCCCCCTTATTAAACAATGCAACTATAAACTCTTTTCTTTCTTCCCCTCAAATCGCTATTCTCAGTTCAAAGACATAATACAAATATATGACATGCATTACTTACGAGCATGTCTCTTTAAGATTGCTCAACACCTTGTGAGCCTCGAAGTCTTCGGCCAACAAAGGATCCAACTCCTAAAAGGTTGATGAATTGGAAAATGTTATACCAGAAGGTTATTCCTAGTGGTTGACATAAATCATTTCAATCTTTGTGTGTGGGGATATGAATATTGCAATCTGAAGCCGAACGAAGGAGAAGAAAATAAGTACTACCCCATTAGTTAAACAGAAAATACATTGGTTAGAGCTTGGTTGCAGCCACCATGTTGTTGACTTACCAGCATATACTCATTAAGTTATGCTATGTTGTTTTCACCATACAATCTTGATTTGAAATAGAATCTCTACATGCTAGGTTGTGCCCATCAACAAAGTAGGTGGGTGATATGCGAGAGAGGTTCTTTTGACCCAACGTATCAATTTTTGGTACTATTGTGAAAGTGCATGGAGTTTAATCCTATACTTAGAATAGGATTATTCTAATTCTTATTTAATTAAATAACATATAATTTGAACCCTTGGTGAAAAAACTCTCTAAAGTTGTCAAACAAATAAAAAGAATATGCATGATGTAGGAATTCTGCAAATTCTCTACAAATCTCGCTCTAAGACCATGTAGAAAATCTGACTGTAGATTAACCCGATAATGCAATATAACCAAAGCAAAATAATATAACCTACTTCTACTATCCATTTGTGGAAGCTTAAAGATTGAGCAAGATCGAGCTGAACACATATAACCAGAAGAAGAAGAATCAATGCATAATACACATGAAAATACTTTGGGGAAAGCCTCATCTAAAAACCCCACTATCTGTATTATCATACAAGGTGGAAATACATAAGAATTATACAAAGCCTTAGCTCTCACAGCTAGCTAGCTCTCAGTACAATCCTCACGTATTCTCACAGGCAATCAAAGCTTCTCTCAAGCCTTCTCCTCTTCCCTCCATGCTCCTATTTCCTTGTGTTGTTCCTCTGGGATGGTCTTCTCCAACCAAGTGGAAAACTAATCTAACACACTGTCAGAACTGCGCAATCCTCTAGGAACCTTACCTTAACTGCATGCATGAGTTTCCTTTATAGGAAAACACATGCAACTGATAGTACATTTTCCTTGACATTTAGCTCAACTGGGTCTTTCTCAAAATAGACATGCATGAGTTTCTGATGAGGGAATCTTCAGTTATCTGGAGTACACTAGTTGAGTGCATGCATGCATCAACTGATTGATAACTCAAAATTAGTTCCTCAAACAGTTCAGAACTAATTTAACTGGACTTAACTAAATGAATTGAGCTAACTAATTACAACTCAAATATAACTCAATCTTATCTCCTTACTTAAGGGATAATCTCCTTAATTTAAGGGATACCTGTTGCATGACTTCAGAAAGACTTCTAACTTGAATTTCTCCAACTAGTTAATCCATAATGAATTAATTAATTATTTCCAAGTAGTTGGTGAGAATAATTCAATTTTAATTCACAATTTTAATTCAAGGACAAATTAAAATTGGAATTTCTGGATTCTATTTTTATCATTTCTTGTTGCTATTTTTAACACTCCCTCTCAACAAGAAAGAAATTCAACTCGATCCCGATCGTGAACATTTGGAATGTTATGCATGCAACACTTCTCTCTAGTGTTTTTGCTCCAACAACTCCAAAAAAAAAAACATCCAACCTGAATCAGTATGATGCATCTATCATCAAAGTCTCTGACTACTATTGCCTCTGTCAACTGAAAACTTTGTGCTTCTGCTGACTCTACCTTTCTGCACTGTTGCTAATCCTTCTATGCGCTCTTTAGTATGTGACTACTTAGCCTCTATCACTTTGATCTCTGACTGCATCAATCCCACTGATTCCTCCCGCTACTATGTACTTTGGGCTCCCATAGCAAGGTACGATCCATGAGATAAAACGTCTCAATGGACCCTGCCCAATTTTAGCCTTCTTGAGACTATCACTTCACATCGCTCAACCTCACACCTGGAGTTATGGCTACATGTGATCCCTCTGCCCACTTGGATCGAAATTGCCCCCTAATGGAGGTATCTGCATGAGTGGATCTCTTCATTCGGTCTCCTCTTGTCTGAGACTTCTTTTGGGGCTGCATGTTGAGAGGTAATTTACTCTCCCTCTCAACCACCAAGTCTCTAACATTTTCCTTGCTCCTCAATGCTTTGCATGCATCTTGAACCTCAAGAGAATACATGTTCTTAACTCGTGAACCGATCTGTTTCACCTATCTCATGGTGATGTGTCTAAGGAAAACCTTTCCCTTACTAAAAAACACATCATAGCCTTTGTCCTCCAACATCGCGACCGATACCAAGTTCTTCTTCAGTCCAAGCACATACTTCACATCTGTCAAGGTGATAGGAGCTCCATGCTCCCTCTAAAAAGCAACTATGCCCACTTCTAAAACACTATACCTTTCATCGTCACTCATCTCTATGTGCACCTTGAGGTCTTTCTCCTCCAAGGCACTGAATAAAGTTTTATCGCCAGTCATGTGGAATGAGGCTCCATTGTCAATATTCCAAACACAACCCATCATTGATGACACCATGGATGCGATGAGGGTAAATTCCATCTCGAACTAAGAGGCTAATGCCTCACCTTCCGATCTTTCCGAGGATCCCTTCTTGGACTTCTTCGATGGCCAATTAGTCGCATAATGACCCATCTCGTGACAATTAAAGCATCTCACTTTAGACTTGTCACCCTTCTTTCCTCCATGATAAGAATTCGATTTGGAATGGGATGCCTTCCCCTTCCCTTTCCTCACGTTACTCGCTAAGGCCAAATTTTCTTCTTCATCATCCTTGGATGAAGAACCATCTCGTGTGCTCCTCCTGATCTCCTCCTGCATTAGATCCGACCATAGTCGTTCCCAATTCGGAAATTTCTTTGTTCCATTCACAGAGTCTTGGTAGCTATTCCAACTCTTTGGAAGGCCAAGGAGAGTGAGGCTCACCATATGATCATCGACAGTAGTTATTCCCACACTTCTAAGCTCATCTATGCAAGTGGTGAGCTTGTTCAAATATGTGGAAATAGTATCACCCTTCTCCATCTTGATTCTTCGAAGCTTATCCTTAAGCGCCAATTTCCTCTGGTCGCTACTATTCTGGTAGAGGTCCTTCAATGTCTTCCACATTGAAAATGCAGTATCCTTCCCATGGAGACTTGAGACAATATGGTCTCGAACTCCCTCAAGGATGATCTGTCTCACCTTCGCCACACACTTCTTCCACTCAGCCAACTGTTGTGCATTATTTGAAGCTGGCTTTGGGATTTCTTGATCAATGTAATCCTTCAAGCCATTGTCTAGTCAATTTAACGTCTTAAATTTCTCTACATAAATTATCAATCCGGGTATCATAAACTGATGAAGTGTGGTGCACCATATGTGCTTAGTTAACCTTTTTCTTACTTCGTTGTTTTAAAGATTTTATTTTGTTTTGGGGTTTTGTTCTTGTTGATCTCCTAAAGTATCTAATGCAAATGGAAATCCTATTCTAAGGTCTTAAGAATACTTTTAAAGGTCAAGTATGGATGTAGATTTCAAGACAAAGTCTAAGTCCCTAATGGTAACTTCCAAAACTTAGCACTTCAAAAGATCTTAAAACATGTTATTGATGGAATTAGTACTTAAACAAAAGTGTAAGTATGCAGCTACTTCAATCAAGTAAAAAATGAAATATTGATCATGAAATCATTGTCTCTGCTGCTTGTCTAGATACGGAAATAAAATTTAAGCTATTGTACCCAAAGAAATAAAAAATTACAAGGAAAGTAAAACTAAAATCAAATTACACATTCATAATTCGATCCCTCGCCATTAGTCCCGCTATGGCTTTCAGAGGTAACTGTCAATGATATGAGCAATTTAATATCTAATTGCAGAAAAGTAAAACTAAAATCAGATCACATCAATTCATAGTCTGACCCCTCGCCATTAGTCCCGCTATGGCTTTCGGAGGTAATCATCAACAACTTGAGCAATCTGATATCTAATTGCGGAAAAGTAAACTTAAAATCAAATCACATCAATTCATAGTCTGATCCCTCGCCATTAGTCCCGCTATGGCTTTCGGAGGTAATCATCAATGACATGAGTGAGTTGATTTCTAAACTAACTTAACAAAGCAAATGAACAAGACTGAAATCAAAGCATAACTAAAATTGAAAAGCTAAAAAAACAAAGTCAGCAAAGAGGCAAATCTCATGTCACCATTTGATGCAAAAACATGTAAAGAAAAACTAATCTACAATCAACCGGTTGAACACACTTACATGAGTTAAAATTGCATGAATGGAAAATCTATTCTATCAAACTTGAAAGCAATCAAATGACATAATGAAATCAAAGCAAAATTACAAAATGAAATCTACTCTACCTTACATTCTAATATGCTGCATGACATCTACTTCACATCTCCTTCCATGTTGAGAACATCACAACTTTATCCAAATTATTCAAAATTACAAAGTACAACAAAGCTCTCCAAAGCTTTCAAAAGCCATCAAGGAAGAACTACAAACTCCAACCTAAATAACTAAAAGCCAAGCCAAGCTAACAAATGAAGGAGAGATATCTCCTATTTATACAAAAAGATGAGAGCCATATCATTAATGAGAGTCCATGAATCTCTCCCTCTACCTCTAGAGTCCTAATCAAAATAGGAACTGATAAGACACATGTCTTCTTAGAGTTACAATATAATTAGGAGATGTGACACTTATCCTCATGATCCCATGATTCTTTCCACTCAAATTCGAATTTGGCCTTAGAGTGCCACATAAGGGTCTTCTAGAAGCCTCCTTTCAACCTACACATTTCAACAATCTCAACCCATTTGTTAGGTATAAGCATATGCACATTATCTTCTAATTTTTAACCACAAATTCACTTAAAAGGCTTAGAATTAATAAAGATTGGAAAAACATAAATGTGGCCCAATGATAAAGAAAGTGGGATGAATGTGGTGACATAGTAGTGAAATGGAGGTGATATAATGGACATAATAGTGAAAGTGTAATGGAAATGAATGACATTTTCAAGACCCAACAACCATTGTCTTCTAATACATATTCCATGCGATCTTTCCATGTTATGTAATTCGAGCTGCCTTCCAAGGCATACTCGAGTCTCAAGCCATAGAACGCCATTGGCCAACCTTGAAGTATGATAAGAATTCGATTTGCACCTGCAACCCCGAACTTCAAACTTCAAATTCTCTTCTCCGTATACTGTTCACTGCTCCAATAAACTTAGCCCTGATACCATGTAGAAATTCTACAGATTCTCTGTTATGAAACCAGTTCACAAAAAGATAGAAAAGAGAGATCCACTCCTTAGAATTCAGCCTCTTCGAGGGGGCAACCTCCTTTACATTACATAAATGAACAATTCTTGGATGATACAAATGGAAAGACCTTCTTTCTATATATAGGAGTCTATGGGGTCATAACATAATCAGAGCCGACATAACAATAATAATTTAAGGGCACAATAATAACAATAGTGGGCTTCTATGGGGCACATAAGTAACAATATGGGCACTACATGGGTACATCAATATAATAAGTGGGTTGTACTAATAGCAATAAGGGGTTACACTAGTAGTATAGGGGCCTAACATGCCCCTCTCCTTCAAAAAGCGTTGTCCTCGACGCTTGAGTAGTTCTTGATGCTTCTGTATAAAATTCTTGTCCTCCCATGTGGAATCTTCAGTGGGTAAGTTCTTCCACTTGATGAGATACTCTGAAATTGATTGATTTCGTAGCTGTCGGGTTCTTGTTTCTGTGACTGCTCTAGGTTCCAATATGATTTTTCCTTCCTTTTCAATATCTGGCAATATTGTTTGAATTGGGATCTTTTGCAACTTTTGAATAAGTGGCCATACTTCTTTGTCCTTCTTCCATTCATCCCTTGCTTCGTTTATCCAATCTAGTTGGATAATAGAAATAACACAAAACAATGCTTCCACATCCTCATCCTTGAAGAGTCTTCCCATTCGGTAAGGTCACCATTTTTTAAGTGCATGTAGTATTGCCAACGTTTCCTTCTCATAAATAGCTTGCTTTAGATGTAGCAGTAAAAATACCCAATCGCCTACATCAAAACATTTTTCACTATGATGTTGATCTACCTGTTGTTTCATTTGATTTTGCACCGAAGTGGCGTTATCCTTTAAAAGTTGGAGAACTTGTTGTTGATGCTCGATGTGATCTTTCACTGCTTGAACCTTTTTCTTCTTGATATGTCCTTCTATATTTAGAGTTTGAGGAGTGGTAATTTCTTCCAATCCTTTACAAGATATGGTCGGATTCATTTCTTGACGCTCGATGTGATCTTTCACTTCTTGAACATTTTTCTTCTTGATATGTCCTTCTATCTTGATAGTTTGAGGAGTGGTAATTTTAAACAATGAATTACAAGATATGGTTGGATTCATTTCTTCTTTCTCAATGTGATCTTTCACTTCTTGCACATTTTTCTTCTTGATATGTCCTTCTGTCTAGAGAGTTTGAGGAGTGGTAATTCTTGCCAATGCTTTACAAGATATGGTCTGATTCATTTCTTCTTTCTCTGGTGTGGGGTCCTGGCGTATATCTTCTTCTTTTGATGTTTCTTGATCCTTTTCTTCCTCCTCTTCATATTCTATGTAAAATAATTTCTTCTCAGCACACTTATGACCTTTAGTGCATTTGCTATCACAATTGTAACAAAGCCCTTTTTCTCTTTTTTCTTCCAATTGTTGTGGTGTAACCCTTATAGGTTCTGGAAGGCTAGGAGAAACAACACTTCCATCTTTATTGTTGTGAGGGGTACGCTTCCTGGTTTCCATAATTTTTCTTTCCACTATGTCACAATGCCCTTTTACTCTTTCCAATTGTTGTGGTGTTGCTCTAAAGAAGATGTTTCTCTTTGTATCCTCATAATGTGCTATCATTTCCTCTGTGAAAATTGACCACGTAACAAGTTGTTTACGAGAACAAAGACCTTTGTACCATAAAAATTGATCTGGTTCTAAATATGAAGATGCAATACATACCTTTTGTAATAGTTGTACACCATGTAGATCAAAATATTGCTCCATCTGAAGTATCCAATTTACCGGATCCTTGCCATCAAACTTCCTCATCTTGGTTTTTCTTGATTTTAGGAGCTCGACCTTGAAACGACTATAACTCTATACTTTCAGATCTTTAACTTCTGAAATTGCCACCTGTAGTAGCCCTCTGTGTCCTCTTTCCAATGCCACCAGCCTGATCCAAATTGGATTCTCTAAGAAAGAGTTATGTACAATCTCCCAAGATGACCTAATTATATACCTTTCCAGAAGAGCGAACTTTTATGAAGTGCCACGTGTCACTATTTTGACCTTTGGATCTGATAAAGATATACAAAAAACTACATTCCGTCCTCTTTCTATACCTTCTTACGAAATTTCAATCTGATCCACAGAGAGAAAGTTATGACGATTTTCCCCAGGTCACCTGTTTTGAATGTAATTCAGGAGTCTGCAAAAAGACTAACTTCCTCAGATCATATCTCCGCAAATATCGCGTGAAAAGCTCTGAAATTCGGACCCAAGGTTTAACGTGATTTCTTCTCAAATGGGGTTTTTTACGACTTCTCAAACGTCACAGAAAAAAAGTTATAGCGAAAATGCCACGATGACCTGTTTGGAGCAGCGAAACCCTAGAATCCAAAGCTCTGATACCAAATGTTATGAAACCATCTCACAAAAAGATAGAAAAGAGAGATCCATGCCTTAGAATTCAGCCTCTTTGAGGGGGCAACCTCCTTTACATTACATAAATGAACAATTCTTGGATGATACAAATGAAAAGACCTCCTTTCTATATATAGGAGTCTATGGGGCCATAACATAATCAGAGCCGACATAACAATAATAATGTAAGGGCACAATAATAACAATAGTGGGCTTCTATGGGGCACATTAGTAACAATATGGGCACTACATGGGTACATCAATATAATAAGTGGGTTGTACTAATAGCAATAAGGGGTTACACTAGTAGCATAGGGGCCTAACATTCTCTACAAATCTCAATATAATACCATGTAGAAAATATGACTATAGATTAACCCGATAATGCAATATAACCAAAGAAAAATACTATAACCTACTTCTACTATCAATTTGCGGAAGCTTAAATATTGAGAAAGATCGACCTAAACACATATAACCAGAAGAAGAAGAATCAATTCATAATACACATGAAAATACTTTGGGGAAAGCCTCACCTAAAAACCCCACTATTTGTATTATCATACAAGGTGGAAATACATCAAAATTATACAAAGCCTTAGCTCTCACAACTAGCCAGCTCTCAATACAATCCTCACAGATGCTCACAGACAATCAAGGCTTCTCTCAAGCTTCTCTCAAGCTTATCTACTTAATTAAGGGATAATATTCTTAATTTAAAGGATAACTGTTGCATGACTTCAGAAAGACTTCTAACTTGAATTTCTCCAACTAATTAATCCATAATGAATTAATTAATTATTTCCAAGTAGTTGGTGAGACTAAATTCAATTTTAATTCACAATTTTAATTCAAAGACAAATTAAAATTGGAATTTATGGATTCCATTTTTATCATTTCTTGTTGCTATTCTCAACACATGAGATGTTATATATAATGAACATTTAACAATGTCCTGGTACAATTAACTTAAGTTCACTAAGATTTAACTTGCTTTCACCAATGAGATTTCAAAAAAGAGAATGTGTTGTATGATTGGTGGAGCTTGTTGTTAGCAATGATTTCATTGGTGGTTATGTTGTAAAAAATGACTTCATTAAATAGAATTATAAATATACCATTATCATAAAAACAAAATAAATAAACTAAAATTATACAAATCCATCATCAAGACAAATAATTGTATTTCATCTTCAATTATTACAATTCCTCTTCACTGAATTTCTATTTTTAAGGTCAAACCACTCACCACCAAACAATATCATTATCATTGACGCCCTTACACCTTTACAACCCAATAGATGTCATCCATAATCTTGAGTTATCAATGGATCTTACATGATTATCACTAGCAATTGCACCACATGTTGCAAAGGAAATGCCATGAAGAAAAGACATTTACAACTCAATGGATGCCATCCATAATCTTGAGTTATTGATTGTTATCATTAGCAATTGCACCACATTTTGCAAATAAGAAATATACCACTCCTTTCACTCAATAAAAAAATGGAAGCATGGAGAGGAGGAATAGGATAATTATTGAGATAGAAGTTGAATGTACCACAAGTAAAAATACCATATCAATACTTTGTAAGGAGAAGGAAATATTGTTGCCTACATTCATAACAAATTTCCGTGTAAAGAAAGAAGTAATTTCCTTGTAAATTTCCTAAGAAAAAGAGAGGTAATTTTGATGAAAACAAAGGAGTCCTTAACTTTGGTGAAAGCCTAAACTTTATTGACTACTAGATATCCTAGCTACAAAGATAAATGTGATTAATAGAGATGATGTAGATGAGAAAATACCATTCTTCTCTAATTCGGAAGGCCAACAAGAGATACCAAAGTGGTGCAATATAATATATATATAAATAATTAACAATTAACAATGTTGCAGGATAATTAATTTAAGTTGACTAAGACTTAACTTACTCTCAACAATGAGTTCTCAAAAATTTGAATGTGTTGAACGATTGGTGGAGTTTATTTTTAACAATGATATCATTGGTTATGTTGTAAAGAAACATTTCATTGATCGATTTTTTTACATACAATCCAAATAATTCTCCAAATTATGTCGTAGCAAACTTTGCTTTGCCCTTATATGCTAAAGTGAAAGTAGAGCATGCAAGATGGCTATGTCATTTGATTGTTGCACTCACAAGAGTTGTGCATTTGTAATAAATTTATCGTAATGTTTATTTTCCAAGAAAGAGAAAATATCTCTTCATGCTTATTAGCTGAATGATGATCCATAGTTAAGTTGACTAAAGAACTTTAGTTTAAAAGGGTTAGAAGCATAGAACCATTGAAAATTACAGGTGGAATTTACTTGTTGTTTGTTACAATAACACTTATTACAAATCAATAGTTTTATTCGCTCACTCTTTTTTCTCCACTAATCGGCTATATATGGAACTAAGCAGTTCTTGCAAACAAAGAGGATCAGGCTTATCCATAACACCAATTTGCACATAATACTATATTCCATGTGAGTTATAGCAAGATAACCATAATGTCAAATTCCCTTTCACTCACTTTTATTTATTGGAAATAAGAAAAAAATTTCATTCAATCATGTCATAATAGAAAATACATGAGTCTTTTTTATTGTTTTTACATGTTTGTTTGGAATAGAGAATTGTTGTACCACTTTGTGTGTATAATTTGCACCCTAGAGTTTTCAATATATTTTCAAATGACAACCATCTAGAGTAACTATTGTTTAGATCATGTATAAAAACAAGCTCATTTGAGAGAGTGACAAAATTTAGGCCTTCCTATTTTACTGATTCCCAAGTGAGAAGTAACCTACAATTAGGTGAAGATGAGAATAAAGTTGGAAATGGTGGTCAAAACTTGGAAAATGCTTTAACACTATCAGCAAAAAAGTAATGTAAACTCTATATTCCATGTGAGTAAAAGTAAGGAGTTAGAAATATGTTAGAATTGATTTACAATTCTCACATGCAAAATACTAACCAATTAAACTCCAAAATAAGGCTAAATGTCAACTACAAGGGCAAGAAAGAGAAAAATGGTGTCTAACTACAAAGTAGGGAGTGATTGTAGAGTCCCTCTATAGAGTGATATGCATGGGATAATTTGAAATAATAGTGGAATTAGTCATCTTATCCTCCAACAACTCTCCATTCAATGCCACAATCATCTTATGTGGCACTCGTACTTAAAATATGCATGCTAAAAATAGAAAATACTAAAAATAGAAAATGTGTCAAATAATAGGGAATGTCTAGTATTGAATGAAGAGTGGTCATATTGGCACCTAAAAATGCATGGAAGAGGGTCCCTATAAGCCTTTAATGAACAACTGAGTGCAATGTATCCCAATATCCATAAAATTTAGAAGATATGTATCCTCATGCATAAGCTCATTCTTCATGAAAAATTTCTTACTTAAAGAAGGGGAAAATGATGAAGAAAATCAAGAAACAGATGAGAGGCTAATCCTACTTGTCAAGGATTGCCACATATAATACCTATTGCTTTAAAAGGATAAAGTAGAACCCAAAGATACTAAGTCATATGTTATAATTGTTGTTTGTTATGGATAATAAAGTAGTTTCATAAAATTAACACATAAACATGTGAATCATTGCTAAAGAAAGTGACAAGAAAAAAAAAATTCTAAAAATATTTGTAATAAAATACAACTTTACTCAACAACACCCATCATAATTATAATTATGGAAATCATTTAAATAGAAAATCAGATTCCTATCATAATTATTGAAATCATTTAAACAGAAAATCAGATTCCTAGAATACAAATCTAGATTAAAATTTGACCAAAACAATTACATAGTACACTTCAACAACACCAATCAAAATTATTAAAATCATTTATATAGAAAATCAGATTCCTAAAGTACAAATCTAGATTAAAATTTACAAAACACACTTCAACAACACCAATCAATCATAATTATTGAAATACCAAAAACAATTACACAACACACTTCAATATAACAGTCATACTCATTTTGAGCAAATCTAGATAATTAATGCAGGGAAAGTTCTAGAATGAAACTAACACTTTACAGAGTCACCACAAAACTATTTACATCGCTGAAAAGAATATAACCGGCAAACTGCATAAAGAAATTCAATCTTTCTGGTGATATCTTGATTCTCACTTTCGCTTCCGTTGCGACTTGTTTGGCGTTTTGGTTTGCGACCTGTTTGCCTTTCTATTTTCATTCCCACCATTTGTTTCCTTCACGTCCTTTGCTTTTGGCTTTTCATTCACATCGTTCAGTGCGGGCTTTTCCTGCATACCTATACAGTTTGCAATATCAACGAAAGCGCTCCTTCCTTCCTCTGCCATGGTTGAATCTTCAAATTTTTTGGTTGCCTCTGTCAGATCTCGAGCAACCAAATTCTTCTCATCCATGAGGCAATTAATCTCTCCTCGCAACGAGTTAATTGTCTTTGCCATTTCTTCGTTTTCCCTGAACAATTCAGATTGTTTCTCTTCCTTCACTTCGAATTCCCTGAAAGACTCTGCAAGAACTGTTTCGAATTTCTGCACTGCGTTGACATGTGTTTCCTGCAACTCTACAATTCTTTTGCTCAACTCCTCCACCGTGTACTCCTCAATTGCATCAGACTGTTGTTTCACATTTTCATCCCCCTGCTGACGAAGGCTACTCATTTCCTTTTCCATCACTTGATTTTGTTGAAGTAAAGCTTCCAACCTCTCTGCATTGCTTACAGACATAGCTTTCAACACCTGCCTTTCTTCTTCCATGCTAATAAGTTGATCATTATACTCATCCAACTGGGCATTCAAACGCTCGGCTTCAGTCTTTAGTTCTCTGTTCATCTCGCTCAGTGACCCTTTCTCGCTAGCCACCAAGTCAAGCTTCGTTTGTAGCTCTGAAAGCCTGCTCAGCAGTATCTCCTTCTCAGCATTCCAACCTTCCTGTGCCATTTGGTAACTTCTACTGATCTCGGCAGTTTCTTTTCTGGCAACTTCCAGTGAAAGAAACACTTCCTTTTCCAATTTCCAATCTTCAATGGTTGTCTCTAATTCTGATGATATCACTTGAATTTGATTTTTCAACTTCAAAACAGTTGCCTCCAGATTCTTCTTATCAAGATTAAGTGTTCTACACTCCTCTTCTTTCGCAGAAATTTCGGTACTGAATCTTTCCTCAGCGTCCTGCAATTGTTTTATGGCTTGAGAAATCGCAGCTTGGCATTCCTCATCCTTCTTTGCAAGTTCTTTTCTCATATTTTTCTCAGCCTCCTTCCATTCTTCAGTCATTTTCCTTGCAGACTCAATTTCTGATGCCAACTGGGCCTTCAAAGACTCCACTTCCGTCTCCCTCAGTGACCCTTTCTCGCTAGCCACCGACTGAAGCTTTGCTTCTAGCTCTGCATGCCTGCTCAGCAGGATCTCCTTCTCCGCATTCCACTCTTCCTGTGCCATTTGGTAACTTCTGTTGATCTCGGCAGTCTCTTTTCTCGCAACTTCTAGCGATAAAAACACTTCATTTTCCAATTTCCGATCTTCATTGGCCGTCTCTAATTCTGCCGATATCACTTGAATTTGATTTTTCAACTTTAAAACAGTTGCCTCCAGATTCTTCTTATCAAGGTTAAGTCTTCTACACTCTTCTTCTTTCATAGAAGTTTCGGCATTGAATCTTTCCTCAGCTTCCTGCAATTCTTTGACTGCTCGAGCAATCGCAACTTTGTATTCCTCATCCTTCTTTACAAGTTCTGCTCTCAATTCTTTCTCAACCTCCTTCCATTCATCAGTCATTTTCCTTGGAGACTCAATTTCTGATACGAACTGGGACTTCAAAGACTCTGCCTCTGTCTTTAGCTCTCTATTCGTCTCGCTCAGTGACCCTTTTTCGCTAGCCATGAACTCAAGGTTCGTTTCTAGCTCTGCAAGCCTGTTCAACATTTTCTCCTTTTCCCCATTCCAAGTTTCCTGTGCCATTTGGCTAATTCTAGTGATCTCGGCTGTTTCCGTTTTTGCTGCTTCGATCTGTGATAAAAGCACATCTTTTTCCAATTTCCGACCTTTATTGGTTGCCTCTAATTCTGAACATTTCGCTTGAATTTGATTTTTCAACTGCAAAACAGTACCCTCTAGATTCTTTTTATCAAGTTTAACTGCTCTGCACTCCTCTTCTTTAGCAGAAATTTCGGTATTGAATCTTTCCTCAGCATCCTGCAATTGTTTGCGTGCTTCAGAAATCGCAACCTGGTAATCTTCGTCCTTCTTTCCAAGTTCTCTCAATTCTTTTTCACCCTTCTTGAATTCTTCATTCATTTTCCTTGCACATTCAATTTCTGATACCAATTGGGCCTTCAAAGATGCCGCTTCAGTCCTTAGTTCTCTGTTTATCATGCTCAGTTTGATTTTCTCGCTGGACATGAACTCAACGTTAGATTCTAGCTCTGCAAACCTGCTAAACATTTTCTCCTTCTCCAGATTCCAAGCATCCTCTGCTATTTGGCTACTGCTAGTGATCTGGGAAGTCTCTTTTTTGGCTGCTAAAATTTGGGATAAAAGCACTTCCTTTTCACATTTCGCATCTTTAGCGGTTGCCTCTAGTTCTGCGGATATCTCTTGAATTTTATCTTTCAACTGCAAAACAGTAGCCTCCAGATTCTTTTTATCAAGATGAACTGTTCTATATTCCTCTTCTTTCGCAGAAATTTCCGCATTTAATTGTGCCTCAGCTTCCTGCAATTGCCTGTACATTTGAGAAATCGCTGCTTGGAATTCAGCATCTTTCTTTGCAAGTTCTTTTCTCAGTTCTTTCTCAACCTCCTTCCATTCTTCAGTCATTTTCCTTGTGGATTCAATTTCAGTGAGATTTGTGGACAAAACAGCTTTTTCTTCTCTTAAGACAGTAATTTCTTTCATAAGGATTTGATTGAGGTCGTTCAGCTTCGATACTTTATCATCTAATTCACGCGTGGAAGAGGGACCATTTGCAGCTTTAGCTGCTTGTTGCTCACATCTCTTCCTCCCTCCCTTCTTATTGCCTGCCATCTTGTTCACTACGCGCGCAAATTCTACTGCCACTCCCCTGTGAAATCGCCCTTTGCAGATTGAACTGTCACTTACCTAGCACAAATTTTGGAAAGCAGAACTAGCATTTAAATATAATTTGTTTGATCCCCCTTCAAGGAATAGCAGAATCAAGAAAAATGTATGATATACTCAAAATAAATACCTCTTTAGCGAAAAATAATGGCGTCCCCTCTTCAAGCCTCGAAGCCTCTCGCCCTTTGCAAGCCAAAATAAATGAATCTGCCAGGAAGCCTCTCGCCCTTTGCAAATTCTACTGTCACTTTCCAGCAAAATCACCGGTTGCGGGTTCGACTCTCAGCTGCCAAATCGCGTTTTGCGAATTTACTGCTGAAGCTTCAAGCTGAGAAGCTGCGAAGAAATAGAAGACAATCACTCCGAAAGCTATTACTGTCTTATGCATCACACGGACATGTATCAATTTTGTTGTGCTTGTCAATATATAGTCGACCCAACGCGTACGTTATTCAAAGGCGTATTTAGGGGGTTTCAATTAATTGGTAAGGACCGACGACATTCGCTTTTTAGACACTATGGTTATGATAATTGCGTACGAAGAAATTTTTGATAATCTTTACCTTAACTTTTTTCGTTGACCATACAATATAATTATAATATATCAACTAATAATGTTTGAATGGGATTATTTGTTTTGTATAAGAGATTATAAATTTCAAAAAAAATAAAAATAAAGTTTCTATATGTTGATAAGGTTCAAACCAGAACCTCTCGCCTTAAACCTTGCTCGAGGCTCAGGATCCAAGGAAGAACCCTTGAACCCACCACCTAGGACCTTTGTATGGCATATTCACCTTTATGTGACACCATGATTAGATTATTTGTGAACTACGAGTGGGTCTTATGGCTTAATCAAGCTGAAGGGAGGGCAATAGGGGCCTTTTTTTTTTCATTGGTGAAGCTTTTCATTCACAAGCATTATGAACATTATCTACAACCTATGAGCCATATTAGGTTATAGTTCTAAGAATGCATTCTTGAATAACTACATAAGCCCCTTATAGTGTACCCTATAGTGTATCTCTAGCCCACTAAAGGGATATGAGGGCCACAAATAAACCACAACATATGCCCTAAACAAGAATGTGTCTGAGGTCCACACTAAGAATGATTCTTAGGACCATGATTGGTGTTCTTTAGCATTTGAGTGGGATGCAAATCCCATGAATATGTTTTGCATAAAAGAAAATGTGTCTCATGGCCTAAACATGGTTAAGGAGGAAAAGAAGTGACTTCATTCCTAATTGAGCCTTTTTTAGCTTTAATGTCATTGTTAGGGGAGGAAAACACCCTAAATATAGCTTATTATCCTTGATTTCCATAAATGACACCTACAACTCATAAAACAACCAAACCTAGGAGGTCTTTAGCATCTAAGTTTGATATTAATGACATTAATAGTTTTTAGACACTAAGGATTGGCCATGAAGTTTCAAAAATATTATTGGAAGGAGAACTAGTGCCTTGAGATCTAATTGAACCTTCTCTACTAGAAAAGTCGTGAGCTAGTCCTCAACCCAACACATGAGTCCTTTGTAAGCCTTTAAGTAGAATATAAGAACCACAAGTAAGTTTCCATAGGATATTATTGAATATTCTTGGGCTTAAGAGCTTTAAGAAGTTCTCAAACTAACACACACCTCTTCTATAAGGGTTCTTTTGTAATCCCTCAATTGGGATACATGCCCCATGAGTAAGCTTTATGTAATATAATTGGTTTTTAAGGTTTAGGCTTAGCAAGATGGTGAAACGAGGACCACATACCATAATTGAACCATCCCAATATCAAGCATCATGAAAAAATTAGAAACTCCAACATGAGCCCTTGCTAAGGGGTCTTTAGCATATGAGTTGGATATCAACATCAAGATGCTTTGTGCACTATTGATGGGTCTTGGGGTTTTAACCATAGCCATGGCATGAAAATACTAACCTTATGCCTATAACATACCCATCTCCCTTGGTAAGCCATAACACCAAAAATATAGCTTTTATACCTTTATATTAATATGTATATTATTTAAGATTTCAAATTTAACCATTAATAGGTAAAACTATAAATATGGTCATGGTCATTTAGTAATTAATTGTAGGTGTATGTGATTTCTTCTTGAAATTGTGGCAAATGGAAAACAAGTTTGTTGAAAATCTCAAGAATGTCCAAATGCTTTAGGAAAAACTATGTTCCTATCAAAATTGTTTTAGCTCTTCCAAAATCTTGATGGATGGACCATGCAAGCCCCTATGGTGAATTCCAAAATGATTTTAAACCATTTTTAGAAATCATGCTTGCCATTAATATCAGATCATGAACAACATGTGCAAACCATAACTGTAAATGCACACTTCTTTTTTATTATAATTTGATATGGATGCCATTAGAAGGCTATGTGCATCAAGGATGGCTCATGGAACCCAAAGAAAGGTTAAGGAATGAAAACAAATTCCTTTGGATTATGTTGATTCTACCCATCCTCAAGAGAAATTGATGAGTGCTCAAAGAAACCAATGATTTCTTTGTAGTGGTTCCTTGTAAACTTCCAACTAGGAGACATCCATCATGAGTAGGTTTAGTAAATTGGAAATCAATGTCACAATTTAAACATGTTCTAGAGGGGAAATAAGGGCTTTAAGCCTAAAATCGATATTCTTAAGCTCAAATTCCATGAACAACATCTAGAAACCATGACAAAATCCCTTAGTAGGTACTATTCGGAATTTGAATTCAATATGGATGTTATTACAGAGTCATGACCATTAGGGATGGGTCTTAGGTCCTTGGCCATAGTTAAGAATGGGAAACAAGAGCCTCTGGGCTTGAAACCTTTCTTCTTAGGCTCAAAATCCAAGGAACAAGCCTTGAACCACCACATATGACCTCTATATGACATCATTCACCTCCCTGTGACATCATGGCTAGATTATTTGTAACTAGGAATGGGTCTCAACATTTAATGAAGCTCAAGGGAGGATAATAAGGGCCTTTCTTTATCGGCAAATCTTCTCATGCTCAAGCATTATGAACAACGTATATAACCCATGAACCATATTAGGATACAATTCCTTGAATGTATCCTTGAAAAACAACATGGCCCCCCCTCTAGTGTATCTCTAGCCTACTAGAGGGATATGAATGCCATGATTAAGCCAAAACATAAGCCCTAAACAAGAATGTGACTTGGGTCCACACTAAGAATGGTTCTTAGGACCATGACAGTTGTTATTTATCATTTGAGTGGGATGCTAATGCCATGAATATGTTTTGCATAGCAGAAATTTGTCTCATGCCTTAAACATGGTTAAGGGGATAAAAAGAGGCTTCATCCATAATTGAACCTTCCTGATCTTAAATTTCATGGTTAGGGAAGGAAATCACATAGGCCATAGGCCCTGAACATAACTTATTGATCTTGATTTCCATATAAAATGACACTCACAACCCATAACACAACCACTCTTTGGGGATATTTTGCATTTGAGTTTGATATGGATGCCATTAGGAGTTTTTAGACACTAGGGATTGACCATGAAGTCTTAATAACATTATAGGAGGGAAAACTAATGCCTTGAGGTATACTTAAATCTTCTCCAGTAGAAGAACCATGAACAAGTTCTCAAACCAACACATGAGTCCACTGTAGTACTTTGAGTAAAATATAGGAACCATGAGTAAGTTTCCTTAGGATATTATTAAATATTTATTTGGATCAAGAACCCTAAGAAAATACATATTGTAATACATAACTCATTTCTAAGGCTTCTTTGTAATCCTTTAGTTGGGATAAATGCCCCATAAGTAATTTTTTTGCAATATAAATAATTTTATGTTTAGACATGGTCAAAGGTTGAAATGAGGTCCGCACACCATAATTGAATCATCTCAATATTAAGAATCATGAAAAATTGGAAACTCCAACATAGACCCTCACTAGGGGGTCTTTTTATATGAGTTGGATATAAGCATCGAGATGCCTTGTGCATGGTTGAAGGGTCTTGGGATTTTAACCATGATGATGGCATGAAATTACCAACCTTATTCCTATAACATACCCAACTCCCTTGCTAAGCCATAATAATAAAAATATAGCATTTATACCATTATGCAAAGTTCACATTAACATGAAAAAATGAGATACTTTGATATCTGTAAAAATAAATCTATGAAACATGATGAAAATAAGCATGCATCAAAAATATAATTGAAATATGTGAATGAATATTATTCAAAAACACATTGTGGAAAACCACAAAACGTAAAGAAAAAAATTAGCATTAAACTCAACACCATGAATATGAGCACATATTTCATAAATAAATTTCACCATTGGCTTTATGCCTAGGACGTTCCTCCCAAACATAGAATCTATTTTTAAATTCCTCTCAATAGTAATCCATCATCAAGCTAGTGATATGAATCCACTAGGAAGTCTGGCTCTCATTGCTAACAACCGAATACCCATCAAGAAACAATCGGAAGGACACTTGTGGAAAAGAAATGTGACAAACTTGGCATGAAGGTGGCTAGTCCCCATGAATATTGAAAACAAAGATTCAAACCAGAAGGCTTACAACTATCATTACCTTTTTCCTTCCCATGTGATGGGAGAAAAATTACAACGTCAAAGATTTGTTGGAATCCGGAGAATTGCGATTGCTCCATTATTGATCATATATATAGTTGAATATTTTACTCTCATATCTTCAATATCTATGGAAATAATTAAAAATAGAGGAAGATTCAATGAACTCTGAACTTACGTTCAATTGATTTGCATGGGAAGAGGCTAATGCCTAATATCATCAAACTGTTTCCCTTGCCATAACATGGGAACATGCCCTAGGGGATGAGAACATGTCCCAGGGGAAGTGGCATCCACCAATACACATTTGAATGTTCTTTTTGGGCAAACAACATCGTGGTAATTAAGGGTTGCTCAGCTCCATGAACCCGTCAATCACTTACCTGAAAATTAAAACCCCAGCTGATTAAATATTCTCTTGCAAGCAAAATTTCATGACTTGCAGTTTATTCAGAAATCTACATACTCCCGGTAAAGCCTTCTCGTATATGTGCAAGTTAATATTCATATTTCTTTTCATTTGTCAATGGTTTGTACATGGTATGAGAAAGTGATTGAAATTTGAATGTATAATGTATTTATTATTGTTGTATGTGCTTGTTTTCTTTCACCAAATATTCATATAATAATGAGGATTAGTTGCAATGGTTGCCAAGTCTTGCGCAAGGGTTTCAACGAATTATGTCTTCTCAGGCCCTCCCTTCATTGGATAAGGACAAGGAAGTTGCAATAGAACACCACTAATTTCTTAGCCAAGTTTTATGGATGTGTTGGTCTGATGAATCTCATAAGCAGAGGCCCCTGAGAAATTGAGGCCTGGTAAAGTAACGTTTGCACGAATTTATCTTAATGTAAACCTTGTTAATTTTTCATGATTCGAATACACTAGATCCAAAAATACTTGTCTAACATGGAGTTTAAGGTTGTAGAGGTATAGTGGCTTGATATTGACAAATCCATTTAAATTGGGACCTAATTTGCAGTGCCATAGCTATGTCTACAAAACCTTTTTAATGTTAGTTTCACTTGTAGCTCTCTACATTGTGTATTTGCGTTTTGCATATAATGATACATCATCTAATTTAGTGCCCATCTCTTAATTTCATATGCATCTCTATAATTTCAAAAATGCACAGCAAACCATGGGCCTATGAGAATGATTATTTTCAATTCACTCCCTACATTATATAGCTTAGGTATATTTTGTGTCACAAATTTTATAAATCTCACAAATTTATTTGTTAGAAAAAATAGAGAGAGAGCATAGAGCGATTAAACACACAACACCAAACACACACTATATTATTCTTGGTCACATAAAGCAATTACATATATAAGACTTAGATCACTAACTTCGACAAATTATGACTCAAACATGACACGACTCCAACTCATAATGACAACTATACATGACATGAAAGAATTACTTCCAACATCCTCCCTTAATGCTTACATGGAAAACATTAAACACACATATTACAACAATGAATAAATATTTCTAAGATTTATCTGATATAGCCATACTAGCACTCATATGCACTCTGGGATATCACAGTTTCTACTATTTTCTTCACCACACTTTTGAGCTTCCCACTTGATCCATTTAAGACATAACCGCTTCAGACCATCATTAACGTGCTTTGCAGAATTGACACTTCTGAACCTCCCAGAGCGCAACATGCCGGTCTCAATTCTAAACCATCCTATGTAACTGCTACCATCTTTGAATCCACGACCCTTTGCAACCTTCATCTGTTATCTAAGATAGAATTATGGGTATAGAGTATCCTCAACAGACAATTCTACAACTTGACCATGTACAAAATAACTTGTGCTGGCGTTCTCGGAGCATGACGGGTCACACTAGCTTGATCTTATGAAGAACTACCAAAGACTAATGCTCCTGGAGCATGACAAGTCACATTAGTATGTTGAATAATTGACCTGTTCTTTCTGGTTCTGCATCATTTGGATTTTGCACAATATATTTGCACAATAACACACATCAACTCACACTACAAACATGGACATTAGCAGACTACAACTACCAACAACTGTTGGCATTATGATGCATGTGTTGTACTTGATGGCAACCCACTCATAGAAGAACATTTCACTTATATACATTCAGATGAATCTACAGAAGAGATATCAGATGTGACATATTACATAGATGCTGTACAGTTCAAAGGAATCAAATAGCAAGTTCTTAGTAAGCTTTTCCATCAAGTCCAAAGGGGGAGATTGTTGGCATTATGGCTAAAGTGTTGTCCTTGATGGCAACCTATACAGGTAATGGATCACAGTACAACCAGTCAGTCGCAAAGATTAATGAGTAGTCTCTCGGATTGGAAGAAAATAAGGGGTACGCAGGTATACCTTACCTAAGGTGTGTACACGCAGGTATATCTTACATAAAGTGCATACATACACGCAGTTATCCTGTTCATGAGGTGCGTACCCCCAGTTCCTTATTTTAAGGAAAAGAAAAAGCACACGTGGGGTTTTCTTATGTTTTACCCTTGGTATTTAGCCGACGGTATTATGTTATTATGGTTTTGGCCCGTGGTATTGATCCATGATTTGAGGAAGAGCTTGCCTATATAAAGCAAAGGAGATCATTTGGCTTGGGCATGTTTTTGGGTTGAACATCTTATGAGAGCTAGATCTGAAATATTATGATCTCTTGGGAGTAATGTCTAGATCTAAATAAGGCGAATCTACTGATGGATTGAGATCTCTTCGGCGCATGATCAGATCTGTAGATCTGACTGTCTGGGTTATTCTTGAAGTCTTGAAATCATCTATGCCCGAAGGTACGCAGGTACAGTGAAAGAAAAGTGCGTATATACGTTGGCACGAAGCGTTTCAGGTGCGCCGATACGCAGGCACAGAAGGGTTGCAGGTGCGGAGGTCCGCAGGCAGTTCAATGGACACAGAGTGTAGGTAAGCAGGTGAGCAGTTGAGTACAGTGCGTACGTAAGCAGGTGAGCAGTTGACTACAGTGTGTACGTAAGCAGGTGAGCAGTTGACTACAGTGTGTACGTAAGCAGGTGAGCAGTTGAGCAGAGTGCGTACTGTAAGCAGGCAGTACATGGGTGAAGCTGCTTACTTCTCTTAAAATCTCTGTTTATCATTTTTATGATCTGGGTTCTTGAAGTGATGTTTGGTTCTGGTATTATGTTCATATAACAGCAGTGATTGAGTGAATGATTATGATTAACTTCAGTTTTGTTGGATGAATGGATCGGTTTAAAATGACTTATCTTCATGTGATCTGATGTACTAGATCTGGTTGATAACTCTCATAATATCATTGTATATGTATGGATCTGGTGATTGGGTGATTCAGAAGGTTGTTTGATTATGAGCTTCAAAGTTGTTGTTGGGTCCAGTATGAAAATTGGATGAAATGTGGCCTTTCAAATTATGTGTTGTGCTTCAGTGTATCCAGTCTGAAAATTCATGAAACGTCGTACCTGGAGGAGAGAAGATTGTAGGCCAGCGCCTACGTACTAGTATCTAAGCTAGTACAAAAGCTAAGGGAGATCTTTGGAGCATTGTAGTAGGTAGCAGCCTGCGTACTAGTAAATGGATCGGCTAGTACAAGAGCACAGGGGGTTGTAGCTCCCGTACTGGTATAAGACTGCACCAGTAAAAATATTGTAAAAGGATTTTCTTATTAAGAAGAAGATTGAGATGACTTGCAGCAGGTGGTTTTCTCCCGCATTGGGTTTCCACCTTATATCATGGTGTTCATGTGTGTGCCTTATGTGTGATGATCTATTCTATGTTACTGCATTTGTTAACTGATAATATGGTTGATAAAGTTCTAATGCACTCATTGAAGATTAATTAACTTAATCATAAGAAGTTGTGGAAGTAGCATCTATGAATCTGATTATGGAAATGAAAAAGTTTTATTAATGTGATAATATTGATTCACCCCCCCCCCCTCTCAGTGTTATTTCCAACAACAACCCCTCTTTTTTTTAAGTATATAAAATCATTATTATTGTCTCTGATCGAGTGCGACATGCAATTTGTCCCTTTTATTCTGATGCCACGTACATAATGATACATTCCACATAATAATGATGTAATAATAGCATACTAGAGGGAAACCTTAGTCCTCACAGACTACAAATGGCCACTTTTCAAGACTCTGACGAGATTCCAGATTGTGAATGAAAGGAGACAGAGGGATCTTGTAATTCTTGAGAGAGCTATTGATCCAGATTCCTCTCTTTTGCTGGCAGTGGCTTGCAATCCCATGTGCTAGGGAAATCAGGAGAACATTGGCCTTTCGTCAACAGAGATTCCACGATAGTTCCTACAGAAAATTGATCAAGACAACAACATTAAACTTGAGCTCCTTTTCACAACGATCATGGTTGTGGCAGTTAGAAATTGTGTACTATCAATAGGTCTCTCTTTGTAATCATGAACCTCACGGAGTCCCCTCCATTCTTGAGATCCTTCTCGTATTGAATATTTTTTTGTTGTATATTTTGAATCGTTTGTTGTTGTAGACTTTAAATCCTTTGTCGTGTTAGCCTTTTCACCAACATTACTCTTTTCTTCTTCTTTATTCTGATCCTTTGGTGGCAACTAGTATAATTATGTCTCCTGAACAAACTTTAAAATGTAGGCATGGTTACACCCTTCAAACAATCTTTCCTCAAGTGTATCAATTATGTAGAACGCTTCATTTTCAACCTTAAAAAGGAAAAAATGGTCATTCTAGCTAACTATCCATCAATAAATTATGTTTTCTTGATTTCCCACACACCAACAAACGTATGTCTTCAACATCGAGGCTAAAGAAAAATGATAGTATTTTCCAGCCATAATTGTCCAATCGTCCATCCTTGAAGTAACAAGGTTATTGATTAAGCGGGTAGAAGGGAATTCTTACAGAGGCCTCTCTCAGTACTCAATCAATTCTCTATTGACTACAATTATACCAAAGAGGAACATCACAAAAGTATTTACAAAAACATACAAATCTGACAAATCCATCACAAAACAACAATTTATTCTACTAACATAAAAAATGAAGGAAATCCACTCTCCCAACTTAGTATACTTAGAGATTCCACTATTATAACTCTCATATCTTCCTGGACCTCCCTTAATGGAGTCAGGCCAGAATAGGATCTGATACCATGTTAGAAAAAATATAGAGAGAGCAGAGAGAATGATTAAACACACAACACTGAACACACATTGTATTATTATTTATCACATAAAGCAATTACATATATAAGACTTAGAGTATTGACTTCGACAAATTATGACTGAGACATGACACGAGTCCAACTCATAACTTAGGAATCAACATCTTCTAGATTGACTCCTCATAACTCATAATGACAAATATGCATGACATGGAAGCATTAATTCCAACATATTAAGGATACAAACAGGAGATATTAAGAAACATTGTTAAATTACAAAAACGTTTAATTTTTAAATGTTATTCATTATACCTCTTCCTTCAAATAAGTTCCCTCTCATTCATTCACAAATCGAAGAGAAATAGATGTGACAATCCATAAAATTAGTTTGAGTGGTGGGTGGTGTCGATATATCCAAGTATCTTTTATTCGATACTTGTGGTAGGATGGTTAATCCAATATATGGATCACTTAGCCTTTTTCTTTCTAGGAACTTGACATAATGTCAGGTGGTAGTAGACAACATCTTATGGGGATTGTTCCCTGCTTCTACGAAAGGAAATTTCGCGTCCATAAATCCTAGATTTATGTTGTTGATGAAAGCGATGGCCTACCGCAAGCAGCACAAAGCAGTGAAGGGTAGAGGCAGAAGCAGATTCAAGGGCTTCAACCGTGAAAAATGTAAGCACAAGGAATGGGAAAGTGCATCAATTCACTACCATTATGGTTCAAGAAGTAGATCTAATGACTAGGACAATGTAAAAGAGACATTACAGGATTTAGGAAATGGTAACTTTAATGGGGAGTACATAGAGATATATTTGATGTCTCTATTGGGGTAGGAAAAGGATGAATTCCTTTCTACTCAACCACAGATGGAATTTCGTTGCAATTTTCTTTGGAGTGTCAAATCTAGTCAACTTGAAACTTGTGCATCTACCTGCAATGTCGTGGACCGAGAGCTTACACTTGTTTCTCAGAGGTCCATGACCTGAGGAGGTAAGTCTAGAGATTAAGTCTAGACAAACAACCATTGGACTGAGGCCCATTGGGATCACTTCATGGGCGAGACTTATCTCCCATGAAAATTATACTTCCTAGTGTGGGAATACTCGGCTCTTCTATGAATTACTGTATCTATGAAATAGGAGTGAAACTATTATACACTAGGAGAACTAGCATTTGACAAAATTCCGAAGCCAAACCTATTTACGGCGAAATCATAAATATCAATGTAAACTTCGAAACGAGAACTGATACTGTTACCCATTTCGTAGAGATAGAAAAAAAGTGACCTGCTTTTGAAAAGGGGTGATGCAAAACACACATGTTTTTTTTAGAGCATAGTTTTTGGCACTTTAATTTTTTTTATGTACATTACGTTTTAGAATGGTAGTGATTTTCATGCTGATTTAAAAAAGTGAGTATTCTGCATCACACCCTTTTTTTAAAAGACCTGTTTTTTGGCTTTAAATTTTCTAATGTATAAAATGTAAATAATTATTTTGTAAATTTGATAATTTTTGAAGTGGTCGTTTTCTTCATATTTTCTTGTTTTTTATTTTGATTTTAATTTTTTTTAGTGAGGTTTTTATTGTTTTTCATTTTTAAATTAGAAGGTCGATATTTAGAATTTTCGATATTCTACATATTTATACATCCTTAATTAATTTTTCAATCCACATGAAATAATTGTTTCTAAAAAACAATATTTTTTAACAATGGACATAAAAATAACCATTTTTAACATAAATATAACTAAAAAACTACATGTTTTGATAATTTTTTGCTAGAATTGACATGTCAAAATCATAATTTTTATACGATAATTTTAACTAAAAATGGTTAAATAATAGTTTTTTTTTATGAATTTCATGTCAAAAAAATAATAATATTCATTTTTTTTTTTTAAATAATGATTAACTTAAAAATCAATACGAAAATCACATATTACAAATATTGAACGTATAACAACCCTAATTGAGTGTTTATTTTTCTCATAAATGTCAAAGTCAAAACATTGCAAAGCTTGATTTACAAGCACAACTTAAATTTAATCAACAATGTCACGTAATCCAAACTCTTCATCCTCTAGAGTTTCATCATTGTCTTCTTCCGCAATATTTTTTGTTTCCTTTTGCTCATTTTCCTCTTCTAATGGATTTTTTATATTTGCGAATCTCCCAATGTATGTCTTTCCAAACATTCCATGTAATGGTGGTTGGGGTTCCTTTGCCTTTTTTGCCACACGTGATTCACTAAAATCCCCTTTCTTCAACCCAATTTCTTGCATTACATCTGGAAGAAATTGAAGAGCATTAATTTTTTGCTTAATGAAATTGCATTGTACTGGATCTTTTTCAATTACAATGCAATTTCTTCCTTTCTGAAGGCAACATGCTAGTGTTGTACCTAATTATCAAGTACAAAAGAAATAATGAACTAAATTAGTACAATGACATATTAATTAAAAAATAACATATTGAAATTCAATTTAATATAATAAAACTTACCTGAGCCAGAAAATAAATCCAGAACCCAATCTCCTTCATTTGAACAAATGTCTATAAGATAGTTAATCAATAATTGTGGTTTTCGATAAATGTTAACTATCTCTCCTTTTTATTCTTTGTCTTCATATGTTAGTTTTCTCACAACAACATCATAAGTCAGTATTTGGCTATGACTCTTTTCGTCTACCCAATTAAAAATCATAGACATATGGCTATCATCTTTTTCCCAACTATCAATATGAATGAACTCACAATCATTTATAAATTATTGATCTTCATTATTAAGAAGATTTGACTTTTTCCTGTAACATGAAATAGTAAAAGTTAAATTAACTTGTACATAAATAAATTTTTCAACATTAATCAAATATACATTTTAAACGTCTTACCATGTAAGCTGCATCCTTGAATTTGTTTTCCCCTTGAAGCTTGACAATATCATTGCCAATTGTGTGTCTGAATGAAATGTCACAAATCTCCATAATGGTGATGACGTGACTTCTACAAATCCCGCAACCACTTTACTAAGAGCTTGATAAGTATAAGGGTCACTATCATAGTCAATGTTTGGAATATTGAAACCATGGGGAATATCTACAATGACTAGGGCATAATCCCTTTTAGGTATGAGTTTAGCAATGTCTTCACAGTTGCCTTGTATTACTTGATATTGAATAGTGTCTAGCCCATTCCAAATGAAATGATTAAGAGTTGGATCAAGTTGAACATTCTTAATATGTTGCTTCCTCAGTCTTTCAATCTTTATTTTTCAATAAAGGTTTTGAAACTATCTGGCACTCTATTATCATCCTTCCTCATATTTTATAAAATAAACAAATATATGTGTAAGTTATAAATTAAAAATAGTACAAAGGTGAATAAAAATGAATGTATAAATCAAGATACCTTTTTAAATGCAAGATAAAAAGCTTTTAATGTTGATGTAGAACTTGAATCTGGATAGTTGCATACAACATCATCCCAACTATCTTCATTCAACAATCTAACCATTTGTTCTTGAATTTTCATGTAAATTTTGTGACTGCATAGATAAAGTAACAAAAATTTAATATAATGATAGGTATAACAAATACAATTATAATTATAATTATAATCTAGAAATAAATAAAAATAATTCAACAAACTTACTTTTGAAATTCTTTAGACATTTCCTCCAATGGTAATTCCCCTAACCTCACACGAGATAATATTGTTTTGACAATTTTTTCATCTTTCACTCCTTGCATTGCCCTCCAAGGTGTGATAGTCATATCGTCTAGAAGCTGCTTCATTTCAGGAGCTGATTTACTGTTGCCACATATCAATGGCTTAGACTTTTTGACCCTCTGATTTTTAATGGCAATGTCTTCCCACATGCTAAAAATCTCATCAATCAACTTCCAAACATTTCCAATTCTAAATTCCAATTGGAAAATGTTATCAAAACCTCTGAATAAGTCACTATTTTTGTTGCCTTTTCCACCTTTTGGATTTGTTTTCTCTTCAATTTGATAGCCTATTTCCATATAACATTCATTTCGGAAATCTGCAGTAACATTTATCCTATCCCCACCACATTTTTCTTCAAATTCACTATGAATAAATCTAACCCTTTGGATGAAAGTCATATACATCCTATATTAATTATTTGAATTATGATCCCATGCCACTAACTTTGCTTCTGTATCTGATAAACCAACGTAAATGATACATTTCATTGTTTCTAAACATGAGTTATTAGGATATTCCTCCGTCAATTGTCTTTGAGCTTCTACATAATGGTTGCCCCCAAGCACATACTAATTGTATTCAAAACATTCTGACTTATCAAATGCTTCTTTATTGGGAACTTGAAGTGGATCAACAAAAAGCACATAACTAACCACATGAGCATATGGTTAGACAAAATAAGAGAAACTGCATTGCATTTTATTGAGTGAAGGAATGAATTAAGAATGTGATTACATGGTAGGCAATGACTGTGCCGAGTATCTACAGACTTTCTATATATAAACTTGACTTGCATATCAAATTTGTCAGACAGATGCACCTTTTTGGAATGAAATCCAGAACTTGTCATCATGGAAGGAATAAGATTAGCTGGACTTCATGGAGTGAGAGGTGTGCCCAGGACTATAGGTGTACTGTGTTTGCTAATGAAAATGGAATGAGAATATAGTATATCAGTCTAGGAGCATGACAGAAGGAAAAGATATATCAGTCAAAGTGTGCTCAATGTTCTCCAAACAATGAACTTACACTGCTATATATTCTCCTCCTTGCCATTTTACCAATGATGGCCAATTCATAGAGAACTTGCCTAGTCTTCTGACTAAACATGTATTAGTTTCTTAGTTTTTGGTATCCTCCAACAACTTGTTTTATTGTGATCAAGAATGGCATTCTTACATTGCTTTCTCTGGCTCTAATTGAAATAAAAATCTACACAATTAAGCATGACATATATTCAAGGGAAACTGCTCTACTAGGGTCTAGCGGTTATGGAGATAGATCTAGATTTTAGAAAAAATATTTATATATTCTTTGGAATGTTTTTTTATCTAAATTCATGGGGAGTGAGTGAAAGCAGATTTGGCAATGTTATTAGGAGGCCCACTAATTTTGAATGGGACATCATTCTTTAGCTTTTATTCTTGTATGTTTCTTTCCAGATGAACATAGGTGAAAACCAATTACGGTCTCTTTTGAATTAAGATAATTTACCAGGCAAGCTCAATCAAGAATTTTGAATAATAAGTCAGTGGGTTTCTTCTTAGAGAAAAAGTGAAGCATAAACCAGTAGCTTGAACTTTAATGAGAAGGATGGATCATATAGGGAACAGTGGCAAGTGCAAGCTTTGTCAGTTTTCGCCTTGTTGGTGTTGCTGAAATACCATAATAAGTGGTTTTGTTGGCACCTAAAGACATGCATGGAGAAGCTTCTTGTTGCAAAGAGTTATATTACATCTTTGTAATGACTAGACCCATTTCAAAAGAACAACTAAGTGTCTAGATTTTGGCTTAAGTTATGTTTAGAAATATGGTTGTCTTGTTCTTCAACTTTTGTAGGTTCTTTTTTGGTTTTTTTCTTCACCATAAATTTTTTGATTATAGGTTAATATTTGAATCAAAAGCTAATCACATGTTTATCTCATCAAACTTTCTTATTTCTTGTCATTAAGTTGTAAAAACAAGGTGGCATCTATTTCTTTCTAATAGAAACCCAAAGTATCAATGGTTTGCTATATCCATGAATGAGGCCTCTCTAACTATTGAGCACTTCTTGCAGGTGATCAGTGAAGAAGATTTTGCAAAGAAATACACCTTCAGTACCTGCACCTCCTAGCTCTTTGGGTGCCATTACATAGTTTGAAACGTGTAATTAATTGCTATAGGGCTGAAGCATTCCTTTTAGCTATATAAAGTTGATGCCCTTATTAGGATTATCAATTCAATCAAAAGGAAAAATAGATCCAATTGGTAATCTTAATGATCAAGTTAAACAAACAGCACTGAAAAGACAATAGGATACAAAGTCATTAAACAACATTGTAAAAACTGTGTCATATGATATATCTGTTCCTTTCTAATAGAAATCTGGAATAGCCATATTCATACCTCTAATTATTAAGAAATCTTGAACTTCCTTAGAAAACAAAGTTTTCTGAATGATAATGCCACCAACACTGTACCTAATGGATATTCTTATCTTTGTTTGCAAATGTTCCTAGTGTCTTTGGGTGCCATCACATGGTCATATAGCTGTAATCATAAGTGATAGGGCTGAAGCATCCTCTTTGGCCATTTAAAATTGCAGCACTTATCAGGGTGGGTGTCATTACATGGTTTGATAGTTGTAATCATAAGTGATAGGGATGAAGCATCTTCTTTGGCCATTTAAAATTGCAGCACTTATCAGGGTGAACTGACCTATGAAAGGAAAATCAATCCAAGTGTTAATATTAATGACCTAGCTACCTATGAGCCTTGTCTTCTATGGACACTGCCAATCATATATGTAGATAGATCGATAGATGCTAGTGTGAGAAACTACACTGCATTTTATTGAGTGAAGGAACAAATGCAGAGGATGTGATTACATGGTAGGCAGTGACTGTGCCTAGTATCTATAGACTTTCTAGATAAAAACTTGATTTGCATATCAAATTTGTGAGAAAGATGCACCTTTTTGGAATGAAATCAAGAAATTTTCATCATGGAAGGAATAGGATTATCTGGACTTCATGGAGAGAGAGGTGTGCCCAGGCCTATAGTCGTACTATGTTTTCTAATGAAAATGGAATGAGAATATATTATATTAGAGTAGGAGCATGACAAAAGGAAAAGATATAGCAGTACAAGTGCCAGAAGGGAAAGATATAGCAGTCAAAGTGTGCTTAATGTTCTCCAAACAATGAACTTACGCTGCTATACCTTGTCCTCCTTGTAATTTTACCAATGATCACCAATTCATAGAGCACTTGCCTAGTCTTCTGACTAAACATGTATTGGTCACTTGGTTTTTGATATCCTCCAACCACTTTTTTTATTGTGATCAAGAATGACATTCTTACATTGCTTTCTTTGGCTCCAATTGAAATCAAAATCTACACAATTGAGCATGACAGATAGTCAAGGGAAACTGCTCTTTAGGACATCTAGAGAGCAGGAGCATGGCATAAGGAAAATATATAGCAATAAAAGTGCCAGAAGGAAAAGATATTGCAGTCAAAGTGCACTCATTGTTCTCCCAACAGTGAGCTTTTACTGATATATATTTTCCTCCTTGCAATTTTACCAATGATCACCAATCCAAAGAACACTTGCCCAATCCTCTGATTAAACATGCACTGGTCACTTGGTTTCTGATCATCCACCCTTGCTTTCAACAATGTCCATTCACATGTCGCTATTCTTCCCCACTCTATGCCTTACGACGTTTCCTTTGCAACATCAGGTGCAAATGCTAGTTATTTCCTAGTAAGAATGTAGTTTAACTTTTTAGTTTTCTTCTCTCCTTTATTTATTTATTTTTTTTAAGTTTTTTAAGTGGAGATTTCTATTTTTTTCTTATTTTTAATATATTTTGAAATACAAAAATCAATTTATTTTTGAGATTTTTTTGAAGAGTTCAAGCTAGTTTAGAATTTAAATTTACCATCTTCACAAATTCTATTCAAAGTTTGAATTATATATATATATATATATATATATATATATATATATATATATATATCAAATCAATGAGGAAAAAAATCCAATACCCATTAAATTTTGAAATAAAATAGTTATTATGATAGGCACATTAACCTTTCTCTCAATAGAAATCGTTACATCATCTATACTCATGTTTAGTTTGAAATAGACCTTGCTAAGTTTTAATTTAATCATCAATAATAACTAGGTTGATGGTATGGATTTAACATAATCTTCTTAGTAATATTCATTAATAAAAATTGAGATTCTACAAAATAGTTATGTTCTTTTTGATGTTTTTAATTAAATTGATTAATTAAAAGATATTGTACAAATAAGTGTCATATGAAATGATAACCTCACAAGTAAATAGACTATGTTGCAATACTATGTGTCAATACCATGGTCTACTGATACCACATGTCCAAATGAAATGTCGTTGTGATTTGCTTTGGAGTGTCAAATCTAGTCAACTTGAAGCCCCTGCATCTACCTGCAATGTCGTGGACCTAGAGCTTATGCTTGGTTCTCAAAACTCCATGACTTAAGGAGGTAATTCTAGAGATTGAGTCTAGACAAACAACCGTCTGACTAAGGCCCATTGGGATCAGTTCATGGAGGATACTTATCTCCCATGAAAATTATGCTTCCTAGTGTGGCCAAATAAGAATTGCAGATACTCGGCTTTTCTACGCATTACTGTATCTATGAAATAGGCGTGAAACTATTATACACTAGGAGAACTAGCATTTGACAGACTTCCAAAGTCAAACCTATTTATGGTGAAATCATAAATGATGGTTTTTAAAACACGTCAAAAATGGTTCCATGTTGAAAAGTTGTATTTCTGCCCACGTCAACAATCAAGCTATGCTTTTATAAATCTTGCCAAAAGTTTGAATAATAAATAAATTTAATATACATTAGAATCACTATATATTCTATTTTCTTCAATACTTTTAAATTATGAGAAAATGGCAGAAAGAGAATAGTGGTCTTTAGAACAAGTCCCCATATTTCCTTCTATAGCATACCATGGCAAATTAGTGGTACAAAACTTAGATGTTTGGTGTCTTTACCAGTTGTAGCATAAGCTACTCTTCTGGTAGAATAAGGTCCACCTATCCCCTAGAGAGTATAGCAAGAATAAGGTCCACATATTCCCTCGAGAGTATATAGCAAGAAATTCCTATTTGTTTTTTCATTTCTTGTTGTGGATAGAATCCTCTTTTACTACGTCTGTTATGAAACCAACTCAAGAAAAGATCGAAAAGATAGATCAACGCCTTAGAATTCAGCCTCTTCGAGGGGGCAACCTCCTTTGCATTACATAAATGAACAATTATTGGATGATTCAAACAACAAAACCTCCTTTCTATATATAGGAGTCTAAGGAGTCACAATATAATCCAACCGACCTAACAATAATAATATAAAGCCACAAAAATAACAATAGAGGGATTCTATGGGGCACAAAAATAACAATATGGGGGTAATAGGGGCACAACAATATAAATAAGGGGTATAACTACAATAGTAATGGGGTAATCACTAGTATTATAGGGATCCAACATGCCCCTATCCTTCAAAAAAGTGTTGTCCTCAACGCTTGAGTAGTTCTGGATACTTTTGCATAAAATTCTCATCCTCCCATGTGGAATCTTCAACGGATAAGTTCTTCCACTTGATAAGATACTCTAAAATTTATCGATTTCGTAGCTGTCGAGTTCTTGTTTCTGTGACTTCTTCCGGTTCCAATATAATTTTTCCTTCCTCGTCAAGTTCTGGCAATATTGTTTGAATTGGGAGCTTGTCGCCTATAACCTTCTTTAAACATGAAACATGGAATACTGGGTGCAATCGAGAAGCTGCAGGAAGCTCCAATTTGTATGCCATAGTACCAATCTTTTGCAACACCTTGTACGGATCATAATACTTTGGTGATAATTTATTATCCTTCTTAGCTTGCTTTAGGGACATTTGCTTATATGGTTGTAGCCGTAGGAATACCCAATCACCTACATCAAAACTTCTTTCACTGTGATGTTGATTTGCCTGTTGTTTCATTCTATTTTGTGCCAACAAGAGGTTATCCTTTAAGAGTTGGAGGACTTGTTGTTGATGTTCGATGTGATGTTCCACTGCCTGAACCTTATAATTTTCTCTTAAATATGATGTGATGGATGGTGGTTGATACCCATAAAGTGCCATAAATGGGGTCATTTTTGTTGCTGTATGGAAGGAAGTGTTATACCACCATTCAGCCAGAGGCAACCATTTGACCCATTGTGTCTGTTTATCAAATACAAAGCAACGAAGATATCCTTCCAAACATTTGTTTACTATCTCAGTTTTCCCATCCTATTGAGGATGATAAGATGAGCTATGAGCTAACTGAGTACCAAGACAAGAAAATAATTCTGTCCAAAAATTTCCAGTGAAAATGGGATCTCTGTCACTTACAATAATCTTTGGGTTTCCATGTAGCTTTTGAACTGTTTCCATAAATGCAGTAGAAACTGTACTGGCTTTAAATGGATGTGATAATGCACAAAAGTGTGCATACTTGGTAAGTCTGTCAACTACCACCATGATGACACTCTTTCCCTCAGACTTGGGTAAACCTGTGATAAAATCCATTGAAACCTCCTCCCAATGTTGTCTTGGAATGGATAAAGGTTGTAATAGACCTGGTGTCTTAATTGTTTCAACTTTATTTTGTTGGCAAACCAAACATTCCGCCACAAACTTTTGAATATCTGATTTAAGGCCATCCCAAAATAATTCCTTCTTAACCCTGTGGTAAGTTTTTAAAAATCCCGAGTGCCCTCCTAAGGGAGAAGTGTGCAATTCCATAAGAATCTTTTGTTTTAGCTGGGAATTCTTACAGAGGTATAAGCGATCTTTGTACCATAACAAATCATTTTGCCAGCTAAATGTATCAGAAGTACTGGAATCTTGTTGTAGCTTTCGAATAAGTGCCCACACTTCTTCGTCATTCTTCCATTCCTCCCTTGCTTCGTTTATCCAATCTGGTTGGATAATAGAAATGGAACACAACAATGCTTCCACATCCTCATCCTTTCTTGAGAGTGCATCTGTCACCACATTTTGCTTCCCTATTTTGTAGATGATTTCAAAGTCATAACCCAACATCTTTGTGACCCACTTTTGTTGCTCTTCAGAGGATAATATTTGTTCTAAAAAGTATTTAAGGCTATCATGATCCATTTTTACCTTGAAGTGTCTTCCCATTAGGTAGGGTCGCCATTTCTTAAGTGCATGGAGTATTGCCAACATTTCCTTCTCATAAATAGCTTTGGTTAAAAACTTTCCCTTGATTGGACGACCTTCAAAAGCAATGGCTCTTTCATCTTGCATTAGAACAACACCAATTCCATTTCCTGAAGCATCACATTGCACAATAAAGGTTTTTGTGAAGTCCGGTGTAGCTAAGACCGGTGCTTGGAACATTGCCTCTTTAAGATGTTCAAAGGCTTTTGTTGCTTCCGGAGTCCATGAAAATTAATATTTCTTCAATAATGTTGTTAGAGGTGCTGCTATTCTCCCATAATTCTTAACAAACTTGCGATAATACCCTATTAACCCAAGAAATCCTTGCAGATGCTTTATGGATGTGGGGATTTTGCATTCCTTAATGGCTTTAATTTTGCTAGGGTCTACCTTAACTCCTTCATGAGATACAATATGACCCAAATATTCCACCTCCTGCACTCCAAAGAAACATTTGGATCTTTTTGCATATAATTGTTTCTCCTCCAATAGTTGTAGCACCCTGTCAACATGTTCAAGATGATCCTTCCAAGACTTGTTGTAGATTAGTATATCATCAAAAAATACTAACACAAATTTTCTAAGGAATGGTTTGAAAATTGAATTCATCAAACCTTGAAATGTTGAAGGTGCATTGGTAAGGCCAAAAGGCATGACCAAAAGTTCATAATGACCCTCATGAGTTCTAAATGCTGTTTTCGGAATGTCTTCAATCTTCATTCTGATTTGATGATATCCCGAACAAAGATCCAACTTGGTGAAGTAAATTGATCCATGCAATTCATCCAGTAATTCGTCAGTGACAGAAATGGGGAACTTATATTTAATAGTGAGATTGTTGAGCTCCCTATAATCCAGACACATGTGCCATGATCCATCCTTCTTGTGCACCAATACTACTGGAGCTGAGAAAGAACTTTGACTTGGTCGAATTATACCAGCCTCTACCATTTCTGCAACCATACGTTCAATTTCACTTTCTTGGACATAGGGATATCTGTACGGCCTGATGTTTGGAGGAACATGTTAGGGTCCCACCCTAACCCCCTTATTTATGTAATGGGATCACGTCATAGTCAAGAGTCAATAAAGCCCATATTAATAATTGTAAGTGGTTAATACGCAATTAATGACCGAACCACAGTTAGTTGCAAATGGGCCGTAGTATTAGATAGATTGTATTAATAAAACCCACGGTATTGGCCCGTGTATTGCATGTATGAGTCATATATAAAGGATAGAGACTCCCTGCGAGGGCATCATGTCTTATTTTGTAGTCGAGCTCTGCTATATTGGAGGTTTCCCCCTAGAAGAGGCAAGTGAACATTACTCTCTGAATAATAAAATCATTGCTACTCTGTGTTCTGGGTATCTTTTCTTCGCATATTCTGTATTTGGGTATCATTTTGCAGGTTAAGATCATAACAAGTGGTATCAGAGCACTTTCCAGGGCCGGTGGGATCTCCATTTCTTAGCAATTTTTTTTTTTGGCTAGAGACGTGTTCCGACGTCTTTAAACCACGGGATCTGTCGTTGAGCGCATAAACCTGTAGATTTGGGGAGGCATGCACGCATATTTCTGTTGGACTCCCTTGTAACCCTTGTGGGTACCCCTTCGAGTAGTAGCGCATTAGACAGAACCGCGCTTCCACGTACCCTCTGGGTATATCGGAAGCCCCCTAGGCTCCCTTGAAACCTCGCCATAGATAAACCATTGGCCGTCTTGCGGCTACAGTACACCGAGAACAACACTCGGGGAGATTACTCACCCGTATGATAGGGTAGTCGGGTTGTACGACTAAGGGTACGGTCGATACTCCTTAGTTAGAGCCCTGAAACATTGGGTCGAGTACTACTGCCAGACCCTTATGTATATTGCGATCTATAGCACCTGACACTCCTCAAGACCTTAGTTCCCTTTTCTATCAGGGGATCACATAGCATCTCTTCCAGATCTGCCTGTGCAAAGACGTTCAGCAACAGCAGACATCAATCCCACAGTCTCGAGTTCGCAGATTAGCCATTCCGATCTATTAGATCCATCAGATCCGCAGAAGCAGTCTGTTCCGCCATCAGATCCACCATTCATATCTCTCAGATTCCCCAGATTGGAGTCGTTGGAAGAGTCTGGGATCTTTCGGGGTGCTTATTGGTGATCTAGCCCATCAGAATCAGGACGACGAGCTGAGCACGGTGGTACCATTCACTTCTTAGTGAAAAATTTTTAGGTGGTCCCAATTTTCAAGAAACCCGGTTGGTGTATGGTAGAAACTAGAGCTCAAGTGACGGCCAATGAAAGGATGGAAAAATTTGAAGAATCAATGCACAAACTCCACCTTCAGCTTACCGGACTATGTAACATGGTCGAGAAAATAGTCCCGAAGGGCAAGGAGCCAGCCCACGAGGAGGAGTATAATGGCACTGAACATAATGAGGGTGAGTCTAGCCACTTTCCTCACGTCTGGCACACCCACCCACCCCCCAGTCAGCGACCTCCGAAGTTGGATATGCATAAATTTGACGGCTTTCACCCATCGGCATGGATAGCACAAATGGAGCAGTATTTCAAACTGAATTGCATCTTTGATGATGAGACTCAGCTTATGTTGGGGAGCATGTACTTGGACAATGAAAGGTGGCAATGGTAGGAATGGCATCAACGTTGCACTGGACCTTTTAAGACTTGGACCAAATTCACCAAAGCTCTTCAAGATCGCTTTGACCAGGAATCATCTTTTTTGGGTCGTCTTACTAAGCTCCGACAGACTGGTACAATCGATGAATATATTACAGATTTTGAAGCCTTAGCCTTCCGCACTTGGGGTCTCTCAGATGTGTTCTACACGGAGTGTTTTATAAGCGGTCTTAAAGAAGCTATCAAAGCCCAAGTCCTATTGCACCACCCTCCCACATGGACAGAGGCTTGCAAGGTCGCTCGTAACGTGGAACGTGCATTAGCATCCCAATACAGTCGCCCAAATTTCTCCGCTAAAGGTCGCCCCCCACAGGCTCACAACACGACTCAAACACTTAAGGTCCAAAAGGTGTCACCTGTGGAAATGGCCGAAAGAAGAAAGCAAGGCCTATGTTACTACTGTGATGAAAAATACTCCCCAGGTCATAGATGCAAGGAGCCCAAATTTTTTCAAATTGATGCCACTGACTATAACTCAACAGAGGAAGATCCACCACTAGAGGAACATGAGCCACTAGAAGAAGACAACCAAAAGGACAATGTCTCTGATGAACCAGTTATTTCGTTGCATGCTTTGGCAGGGATTTCCTCCCCTCAAACTCTCAAAATCAGAGGTTTTATTAAACATCGCCAAGTAGTAGTCTTGATTGATAGTGGAAGTACACATAATTTCATCCATCAAAAAGTCGCAGAAGCAGTGCATTGTTTTGTACGAGCAGTTTCTAACTTCCAAGTTGAAATTGCAGATGGAGGCACAATGAAATGTGAAGGCCGCTGTGAAAATGTCAAACTTCAAATGGGGGATTATCAGTTGAAAACTCACATGTTTGCCATACACATGGGGGGTTGCGACATTGTCCTCGGCGCTGAATGGCTCCGCACTCTTGGGCCAATCACAATGGATTTCCAGGAGTTATATATGAGTTTTAAGTAGAACAACTACACACATACCCTCCGTGGACTCCAGGCGGGAGACCCCTCTATCATCAGCTCGCATAGGATGGAAAAATTGTTAAAAAAGGGCAATCATGGAGTTGTAGCTCAATTTAATGTCATCCAGGAAGTCAAAACCAAGCCTCTGCCAATTCATCCTGAGATGCAACAGATTTTAAATAACCATTTTCCGATCTTTGACAAGCCTCATGAGCTTCCACCCTCGTGAGGGGAACATGGTCATAGCATCACCTTGGTTCCAGGGGCCCAACCCCCAAATGTGCACCCATACATATATCCGTTCACCCAAAAGAATGAAATAAAAAAAATCATCAAGGAACTTTTGGAAGCAGGTGTCATTTGTCCCAACATTAATCCTTATTCATCCCCTGTGGTCATGGTGCTCAAGAAAGATGGGGAGTGGCGGATGTGTCCCGACTTTAGGGCCCTTAATAAGTTGACAGTCAAAGATAAATTTCCCATCCCAGTGGTTGATGATTTGCTGGATGAACTCAATGGGGCTCAATTCTTCACTACGTTGGATCTTCGCTCAGGCTACCACCAAATTCGCATGAAGGAAGTCGACATCCCCAAGACTGCTTTCCGACCTCATGAAGGCCATTATGAATTCCTGGTCATGCCATTTGGTCTTTGTAATGCCCCCTCTACTTTTTAGAGCCTTATGAACCACATTCTCAAACCATATCTCAGGAAATTTGTCCTTGTCTTCTTCGATGACATCCTCATCTATAGTTGCACTTGGGCCGCACATCTTCAGCATGTAGATCTACTCTTGCAACTGCTCTGCAAGCATAAATTATTTGTCAAGATGTTTAAGTGTTCGTTTGGCATGGCATAAGTAGAGTATTTGGGCCACATTGTGGGGCGTGAAGGGGTCAAGGTGGACCCCAAAAAGATCCAGGCAATGCAGGAATGGCCTCAACCTAAGACCTTGAAGAGCTTGAGAGGATTTTTGGGTCTCACAGGCTATTATCGTAAATTTGTCCGCAACTATGGTCGCATCGCGAAGCCCCTCACCCAAATCCTAAAGAAAAATTCATTCTTCTGGAATGAGGAAGCACAACAGGCCTTTAAAGCTCTAAAAAATGCCATGTGTTCCACTCCAGTCTTAGCACTACCTGACTTCACCAAATCTTTTGTCATTGAATGTGATGCTTCGGGTACAGGTATTGGGGCGGTCTTAATGCAGGAAGGGCGACTGTTGGCCTTCACAAGCCAACAACTCAGTGGCAGGAATCTGGGCCAATCTACCTACGAGAAGGAAATGATGGCCATCTTACATGCAGTCGAGACCTGGTGACCTTACTTATGGGGCGACGTTTCCAAATCCGCACAGATCATCACAGTCTTAAATATTTTTTGGAGCAATGCCTATCCTCCCCACAACAAAATAAATGGCTAGCCAAAACGCTGGGATATGATTATGAGATCATTTACAAGAAAGGGAAATACAATAGTGTAGCAGATGCATTATCTCGCCAATTTGAGGAGGAAAGTACTCTGCTAGCAATTTCCCTCCCCATTCCAGAATGGATTGAAGAGGCTCGCAGGGAATGGTTTTCACACCCCGGGCTCTCCCAACTCATTTCTCAATTGCAGGTAGATCCAAATTCCACCAAGGGCTACTCGTGGCAGGATGATATTCTTCGCTGCAAGGACAGAGTCGTAATATCACCAACATCCACCCTCAAAATTCACATTTTGGCAGAATTGCACTCATCTCCCATTGGAGGACATTCGGGCTTTCAGAAGACGTATGCTCGCACCAGAAGATCATTTTTTTGGATAGGCATGAAAAAGTACATCCTTACTTTTGTAGCAGAATGTGATGTCTGTCAATGCCACAAAGGGGAAACCGTCAACACACCAGGCACATTACAACCATTGCCCATTCCGGCATCAATTTGGACGGAGGTTTCTATGGATTTCATTACAGGTCTTCCAAAGTCAGGGAACAAGTCAGCCATCATGGTGGTTGTGGACCGACTGTCGAAGTATGCTCATTTCTGCGCCCTACCCCACCCATTTACACCAACTTTGGTTGCTCAATCTTTCATGGATCAGATCTTCAAATTGCATGGCATTCCCACTTCTATTGTGTCCGACCATGACCCGATCTTCACCAGTAATTTTTGGCAGGAACTCTTCAGAATACAAGGCACTCAACTAAAACTCAGTACTTCCTATTATCCACAAATAGATGGTCAAACCGAAGCTGTCAACAAATGTCTAGAAACCTACCTTAGGTGTTTCACTTCAAAAAAGCAACACCTTTGGGTACAGTGCCTACCTCTGGCTGAATGGTGGTATAACACCAACTATCATGCCACCACCAAAATGACTCCCTATGGAGCAGTATATGGTCAACTCTCGCCTTCACCTACTTTGTATCTCAAGGGATGCTCAAAAGTACAAGCAGTGGATCAACTCATACAACACCACGCAACCATGCTCGCCCATCTTCGAGAGAATCTTCATCAAGATCAGAACCGCATGAAGCAACAGGTAGACCAGCATCGCTCAGAGCGCCAATTTCAAGAAGGGGATCAGGTCTTTTTACAGCTCCAACCATATAAGCAAACATCACTCAAAGACAAGGGGTGTCAGAAACTCTCTCCCAAATTCTACGGACCATATCAAGTACTTCAGTGCATTGGAGAAGTGGCCTACAAGTTGGCCTTGCCACCTACTGCAAAAATCCATCCAGTTTTCCATGTCTCATGCCTCAAGAAAGTGATTGGGAACAATTGCAGAATTCAGACCAGTCTACCTGAATTGGACGAAGAAGGGTCCATCTGGCTTCAACCCGAACAGGTCCTAGACACACGAGACAAGCAACTGCGCGGCCGCATGATTAAGGAAGTCCTCGTCAAATGGAAAGACACCTCTCTGGAAGATGCAACTTGGGAACCAGCCACTATTCTTCAGCAGTTTCTGCAGCTTCAGCCTTGAGGACAAGGCTAGTCTTAAGGGGGAGGGCATGTTAGGGTCCCACCCTAACCCCCTTATTTATGTAATGGGATCACGTCATAGTCAAGAGTCAATAAAACCCATATTAATAATTGTAAGTGGTTAATCCACAATTAATGACGGAACCACAGTTAGTTGCAAATGGGTCGTAGTATTAGATAGATGGTATTAATAAAACCCACGGTATTGGCCCGTGGTATTGCATGTATGAGTCATATATAAAGGATAGAGACTCCCTGCGAGGGCATCGTGTCTTATTTTTTAGTCGAGCTCTACTCTATTGGAGGTTGCCCCCTCGAAGAGGCAAGTGAACATTACTCTCTGAATAATAAAATCATTGCTATTCTGTGTTCTGGGTATCTTTTCTTCGCATATTCTGTATTTGGGTATCATTTTGCAGGTTAAGAGCGTAACAGAACACTTCCTGGAATCAGATGAATAGCATGATCATGATCACACATAGGTGGGAGACCTTCGAGAGTCTCAAATACCTTGGAATGATTTTCCAGGACTTTTTGGAGATCTGGAGAAATAGATGATTCCAATGTGGAAACATCTAGCGAACATAATTGTGCAATTACACCTCTTTGCTCCTTTTTTAGAAGCTTTGTCATGCCATTAGAGCTGATTATCTTTCCTGGTTTCCCTGCAATACCCCTTAATTCAACTTCCTTTCCTTCCATAGAAAATTTGATGAAAATTTCTTGAAAATTAAAAGCTATTGTACCCAGGGATTGTAGCCATTGGACTCCTAGTACAACATCAGCACCTCCCATTGGAATGGAAAGCATTGGGCTAGTCAATACATATTCTTCCATGGATAGCTTGATATTATGGCACTTTCTAGAGAAATTTATTGTTCCTCCATTTGCAATCATCACTTGACACTCTGGTGCTGGATATAGGAAGCAATTCAATTCTTTTGCTACCCTACAATGAATAAAATTGTGGGTGCTTCCTGAATCAATCAACACTATTACCTTTTTCTTCTTGATTTGTACTTCTATCTTGATGGTTTGAGAAGTGGTAATTCCCACCAATGCATTACAAGATATGGTTGGATTTATTTTTTCTTCATCTAGGCTTTGTTCCTGGAGTATATCCTCTTCTTTTGACCTTTCTTGCTCCTTTTCTTCTTCCTCTTCACAATCTATGTAGAATAATTTCTTCTCAGCACACTTATGACCTTTTGTGTATTTGCTATCACAATTGTAACAAAGCCATTTTTCTCTTTTTTCTTCCAATTTTTTTGGTCTCAACCTTGTAGGTTGTGGAAGACTAGGGGCAACAACACTTCCGTCTTTATAGTTGTGAGTGGTATGCTTCCTAGTTGCCATAATTTTGCTTTCCATTTTTCTTGCTAACCTGAATGCCTTTTCTAATGAATTAGGTTCCAAAAGGTGAACATCATGTTGGATATTATCCTTTAAAGACCCTATGAATACATCAATCCTATGCTCCTCTGGAATATCTTTTACCCTTATGTTCAATTTTTGGAACTCCTCAATGTGCTCCATTATTGAACCCTTTTGTTTGAGACTTATCAATTGGCTAAAAAAAGTGTTGCTTTTTGTATCCTCATAATGTGCTATCAATTCTTCCGTAAAAATTTCCCAAGTGATAAATTGTTTACGAGAACAAAGCCATTGATACCATACAAACTGATTTGGTTCCAAATATACAGTTGCCATACATACCTTTTGTGCGTTTTGCACATTATTGAGATCGAAGAATTGCTCCATCTGTAATATCCATGTGGCGGGATCTTTGCCATCAAACTTCCTCATATCGATTTTTGGAATATGGTGATTCTTTGATCCAACATTAGCATCTACGGAATCATGGTTAACATTTCTTTTGTTCTCATCATGAGTTTCCTTTATTACCTTTTCACCATTAGTAAGTATTTCTTGTAGAAAATTTGTCAAATCTGTCTTCAAATCTTCCATGCCTGTCTTCAAATTTGTGTTCAAATCTATCTTCAAATTATCCATCTTAGCTTCCATGCCATTCATCTTAGCTTCCATGCCATTTATCTTAGCTTCTGTTAACTTTTGTGAGCGTGACATTTGTTGCACTTGTTCTTGTAATTTTGATATATCATGTAGCATTTCTTCCTCTTCTTCATGAGTCATGCTAGAGCTTTCAGGTTCCTTGCTAGGTGCTTGCATTTTCTTTCCTTGGGGCATCAGTTACTAATAATAATACTCTACTATGCCTTTTGAATTCCTTCAAAATAAATTTTCAAACCAAGCCTAAGCAAAAATTTAAAAAAATCTACACACCTTTATTCACTTTGTAGGAGCTCGATATTGCCTCTGATGTATCTCTGTACTTTCTAATCATCTAGTTCTGAATTTGTGATCTGTATTAGCTCTCTATGTCCTCTTTCTAATGCCACCAGTCTGATCCAAATTGGATTCTCCAATAAAGAGTTATCCACAATCTCCCAAGATGACCTGATTATAGACCTTTCCAGAAGAGCGAAGTTGTACGAAGTGCCACGTGTACAATTTTCGATATTTGGTTCTAAAAAATATATACAAGAAACTACAATCCATCCTCTTTCTGTAACTTCTTACAAAATTTCAATCTGATACACATAGATAACTTGATGACGATTTTCCCGAGGTCACCTGTTTTGAATGTAATTCAGGAGTCTGCAAAAAGACCAACTTCCTTAGATGATATCCCCGCAAATGTCGCGCAAAAGGCTCTGAAATTCGAACCCAAGGTTCAACGCGATTTCTTCTCAAATGGGTTTTTTTTGCGACGTCTGAAACGTCACAGAAAGAAAGTTATAGTGAAAATGCCACGATGATCTGTTTGGAGCAGCGAAACCCTAGAATCCAAAGCTCTGATATCAAATGTTATGAAACCAGCTCAAGAAAAGATGGAAAAGATAGATCAACGCCTTAGAATTCAATCTCTTCGAGGGGGAAACCTCCTTTACATTACATAAATGAACAATTATTGGATGATTCAAATGACAAAACCTCCTTTCTATATATAGGAGTCTGAGGAGTCACAATATAATCCAGCCGACCTAACAATAATAATATAAAGCCACAAAAATAACAATAGAGGGATTCTATGGGGCACAGAAATAACAATATGGGGGTAATAGGGGCACAACAATATAAATAAGGGGTATAACTGCAATAGTAATGGGGTAATCACTAGTATTATAGGGATCCAACAACGTCTCTTCCTCGCTACCTAGATGAGCATAGTTTTGATTGTTGGAATATGTGTTGTGGTTGTATTTGTGGGCCAAGTATGGTGTGCTCGAGGCTTTCCAATGGTGCCTTGGGATTCGTAGAGGGATATGACTTGATGGATGGGTGGGATAATTCTCGTCGAATCAGAAGCCAATTTTAATGTATACCTTCCTTATCCCCCTTATTAAACAATGCAACTATAAACTATTTTCTTTCTACCACTCAAACTGCTATTCTCAGTTCTAAGACATAATACAAATATATGGCACGCATTACTTACGAGCATGTTGCTTTACGCTTGCTCAACACCTTGCGAGCCTAGAAGTCTTGGGCCAACAAAGGATCCAACTCCTAAAAGGTTGACGAATTGGAAAATGTTATACCAGAAGGTTATTCCTTGCCGTTGACATAAATCATTTCAATCTTTGTGTGTGGGGATATGAATATTGCAAAATGAAGCCGGACGAAGGAGAAGAAAATAAGTACTACCCCATTGGTTAACTAGAAGAGACATTGGTTGGAGCCTGGTTGCAACCACCATGTTGTTGACATACCAGTGTATGCACATTAAGCTATGCTATGTTGTTTTCACCATACAATCTTGATTTGAAATAGAATCCCTGCACACTAGGTTGTGCCCATCAAGAAAGTGGGTGGGTGATATGCGGAGAGGTTCTTTTGACCCAACGTATCAATTTTTGGTACTATTTTGAAAGTTCATGGAGTTTAATCTTATACTTAGAATAGGTTTATTCTAATTCTTATTTAATTCAATAACATATAACGTGAACCCTTGGTGAAATAACTCTCAAAAGTTGTCAAACAAATAAAACAAATATGCATGAGTTTTTATATATAATGAACAGTTAACAATGTCCTGGTACAATTAATTTAAGTTCACTAAGATTTAACATGCTTTCAACAATGAGATTTCAAAAAAGTAAATGTGTTTTATGATTGGTGGAGTTTGTTGTTATCAATGATTTCATTGGTGGTTATGTTGTAAAAGATGGTTTCATTGAACAGAATTATAAATATACCATTATCATAAAAACAAAATAAATAAACTAAAACTATACAAATCCATCTTCAATGATTACAATTCATCTTCACTAAATTTCTATTTTTAAGGTCAAACCACTCACTACCAAACAATATCATTATCGTTGACGCCTTTACACCTCTACAACCCAATAGATGTCATCCATAATCTTGAGTTATCCATGGATCTTACATGATTATCACTAGAATTTGCACCACATGTTGCGAAGGAAATGCCATGAAGAAAATACCATTACCACTCAATGGATGCCATCCATAATATTAAGTTATCGATTGTTATCACTAGCAATTACACCACATGTTGCAAATAAGAAGTATACCACTCCTTTCACTCAATAACAAAATGGAAGCATGAAGAGGAGGAATAGGATAATTATGGAGATAGAAAGGTGAATGTACCACAAGTAAAAATACTATATCAATACTTTCTAAAGAGAAGCAAATATTGTGGCCTACATTCATAACAAATTTCCGTGTAAAGAAAGAAGTAATTTCCTTGTAAATTTCCTAAGAAAAACAGGGGTAATTTTGATGAAAAAACAAAAGAGTCCTAAACTTTAGTGAAAGCCTAAAGTTTATTGACTACTACATGTCCTACCTATAAAGATAATCATGATTAATAGAGATGATGTAGATGAGAAAATACCATTCTTCTCTAATTCGGAAGGCCTACAAGAGATACTAAAGTGGTACAATAATATATATATATATATATATATATATATATATATATATATATATATATATATATATATATATATATATATATCTATATATATATATATATATATAATGAACAATTAACAATGTTGCAGGACAGTTAATTTAAGTTGACTAAGATTTAACTTGCTCTCAACAATGAGTTCTCAAAAATTTGAATGTGTTGAACGATTGTGTAGGCTTTAACCCCATACAGAAATTACCTACATACAAATTTTAAAACATAGAAAATAAACAATGCGAGAGCATAACACATAAAACACATATACACAGAGATTTTCCCTTGGATCCCAAAACTGGGACTACCAACTTGATTTTCATTATGTTCCTTTCAATGTTACAATACATATTTATACATGCCGAAGCATCCAATACCATGGACCTAAAACCATTGCGTCCAATACCATGGACCGAAAACCATCACGTCCAAAAAACATGTGCGAAAATCATGCACAAAACCACAGGTGGGTCCACCCAACCTAACACAAGGTCCAAAACCAAAATTTTCTACGGCACTGCCCCGGACCCCATAAAGTTGGGTTAAGGGTACCCCTCAAACCCCCTGTTAACTACGTGGACAAGAGAAAAGTGCGAAGTCTTGAGATATGCGCACATCTCATGCGCATGAAGGTTAAGGAGAAATTCAAGAAAAAGAATATAAAAGAATATAACCAGAAAAATGCATAAAGAAATTCAATCTTTCTGGTGAAATCTTGATTCTCACTTTCACTTCCGTTGTGACTTGTTTGGCATTTTGGTTTGTGACCTGTTTGGCTTTCTATTTTGATTCCCACAATTATTGAAATCATTTAAATAGAAAATCATATTCCTAAAGTACAAATCTAGATTAAAATTTCACCAAAAACAATTACATAATGCACTTTAACAACACCCATCATAATTATTGAAATTACACCAAAAACAATTACATAACACACTTTAACAACACCCATCATAATTATTGAAATTACACCAAAAACAATTACATAACACACTTCAATATAACAGTGACATTCATTTTGGGCAAATCTAGATAATTAATTCATGGAAAGATCTAAATTTTAAACCAGTGTAGAAAGAAACTAACACTTTATAGAGTCACCACAAAACTATTTACATCGTTGAAAAGAATATAACCGTAAAAATGCATAAAGAAATTCGATCTTTCTGGTGAAATCTTGATTCTCACTTTCACTTCCGTTGCGACTTGTTTGGCGTTTTCATTTGATAACCGCCATTGGGATTTCTATTTTCATGCACAACATTTGTTTCATTCACATCCTTTGCTTTTGGCTTTTCATTCACATCGCTCAGTTGGGGCTTTTCCTGCACACCTATACAATTTGCAATATCAACGAACGCGCTCCTTCCTTTTGCTATGGTTGAATCTTCAAATTTTTTGGTTGCTTCTGTTAGACCATTAATCACAACTGCGCAAACGGCGCCGCCCACTATTCACATGTTAGAAAATTTAATGTGACTATGCAAGAATCAGTTGAACATCATTTCAAGATGGCAGAGATCGGTGGAGGTCATTATTGATTGTCCTTCAGATGTATCTATAAATAATTATATTCAGTAATGAAATATCAAGCTCATTCTACGAGTCTTCAAGTTTTTGATATGGTATCAGAGCTTAGGTGAGCCATTTTGAGGTCCTGTAGTGTGCAGTCAATGGCTGGAGTTGTTTGCTGCGGTGGAAAGTGCAGTGTGATACGAGCACTGCTGAGAATAGTAGGTCGGAGAGCTGTTGCCACCGTGTGAGGAGGTAGCGTGGCTTGAAGAGCTGTTGTGCCTGTGCCACCGTGTGAGGAGCCAGTGTGGCTTGAAGCGTCATTGTGTGTGTGAAGGCTTAGTGTGAAGCCATAAATCCAAGCCAGTGCTAGACTGTGGCGTTGTGCCGGGTAGAGGTTGTGGCGTTGTATGAGGAGTGCACTGAGTTGCCAGCCCATTTGAGCCACGGATGTGGAAGTGGCCCAGATTTCTAGTATGCGCGAGTCTGAAACTTGTGTGAAGCTGTGTAGAGTAATCGTTGACCGGCGAGCACTCGAATGTGAATGATAAAGATGAGATCTCCGCGTTGAAGTGGTGGTGTAGTGTGGTGAACCTAAAGCGGATGTGAGTCGATTGAAGTCATGTTACAGATTGAAGACCAGGTGTGCTTGTGAAGACCTGGAGTCGTGTTGCGGATTGAAGACATTGAAGCTGAAGGGTTGTGGATGTCGCTGAACGCTGAGCGAATTGAGTGATTTGTGGTGATTGTGTTGTTTTTGGTGTTGCTGCATGACCCATAGAGAATGGAAAAAGGCCATTGATGTTGAAAGAGTGTGAGTGCTACGTGTTAGCCTCCTGTTGCAACAGGGTATCATTTTTCATGATTGACATTTTTACATGCCAAATATGTCATACTTTGCAAGCTGCTGTGTTCCATATTTCCAAAACAGACCAAAGAAAAAACCATGAAATGTGCTAGTTCAAAGGCCACTGTTGTGTTCCAGTTTTGGATAGTTTTAGAGGGAGGTCCAAACAGTCCAATATTGGTCTCCCTAGGTTTCAATTTCCTGTTGTAGAATATAGAGAATGATATCTGTCCAAACAGTTTAATCTTGGTAGATTTTGTAGATAGGTAGAGAATCAAAGGGACCCAACTGTTTAATTTGGGCCCTGGCAGAAATAAGTGTAGATTTAGATAGGAAATCAGAAAAAAGAAAATAAAAATTGTAAATATGGGTCTGCAAGTCTAAGTGCACCCAAACCAAAAGAAGAAAAAATGTTAGGAAGTAGGCTGGGTAGGTAACTGTGGTTGTAGAATGGTGATTCATGATCAATTTTGTGTTTCAAAATGTTTATCTTTTCAGATCACAGTGCAGGCAGTTTTGCATTCAGAAGAGCTCAGAGCTGGACATCACTAACTCCCCCTTCTCCTAATTCCCCAAAGTCACTTACTAACTCCCCAAAGAGGTCAAGATCTGCTTGAGCCTCTTAGTCTCATCATACTCGATGTTATCACAAAATCAAGTACTGAAGGGCTGCAACCCAGGAAGACTTCATGTAACTATTTCAAACCAATCTTTTAGCTAAGGCTTAGCCTCCTTAGCCTGAGAGGGCTCTCTCAAAGGGTTAATGATATTGATTAAATATATGGATAGATGGCTAACTCTATGGTTTGTGATTTTATATGTTGGTAGATTGGAAGATGGAGACTTGCTACCATTGGGCTATGGAGTCAGTGACAGAGATAAGGATAACAAATAGCTCTTCTTATAAAACTGAGGCTTGTATATACTTCAATGAAAGAGTGACACATTCAAGAAAGTCTCAATAACTTGAAGTTCATAGGAGTCAGAGCATGTGGGCATGAATTATGAGTAATGATACATCAAGGTATTTAAAAGGAAAGAATTTAAAGTGATATATCAGAGTTTAATACCTAAAGGAAGTCAGAGCATGAGTAACCATGAATTCTGAGTAATAAGTATTAAAACATTGAAGAAAAACATCCAAAGATAGGACTCAAAAACTCAATTCACCATAGTTTAACACTTAAAGGAAGTCAGAGCATGTTCCTCCATGAATTCTGAGTAATAAGCATTAAGACTATGGAAGTAAAGCATATCAAAGATAAAAGATGAAGCTCACTGAAGTACACTAAGAATCTCAGCTTCAGAAAAGTCCAACTGCTTCTGTATATATCAATCCCTGCATAGCATTTACAAAAGTAGTCTTTTTCTCTAACCTTTTCCAACCCTTTGTACATCATTTCTTCTCCCATATATAGAGTTCATGTATATTCCTTCCTCTAGCATGAGGGGAATTCGAATTCCTCCTAATTTGACACCTAATGACACTCAAAACTAACTATTAAATGCAAAGGACAACTAACTAGGAGTCCTAGAGACCTAATGCAACTAGGAGTGTAACTCCTTATTATGATTACAACAAACTTATCTAAAAATTTAAAGCATTCTTTGACACCTAACACTCCATGAGGTCGAATTTGATGAAGCCTCCCACGTGGTCACCCAACTGCTGATGAGAAACCCTAGAAATTAGGGAACATGTTTCCCTGTTTTTAGGGTTAGATCCTTGAAAATTGCAGAGCCTTTATCTCTTCATCCATGACACCTTTTATGAAACTGAAGGAGGTTTTTGTAGCCCATGTTGTCCAGAACAAACTCCTCTCCTGGTTTTTGAAAATATTTCTCCAGCTGTCCAGAAACTGTCCTTGAAAAACACGTGGCAAACAGGGAAAAATCTGTTTTCTGAAATTAGGGTCTCAATGAAAGCTTCTTATCTCCCAAAGGAAAACACATACGAATAAAGTGAGATAGGTTATTATAGCTGGACATGTTATTAAGAGAAACCTCCTTCAGAATTCCAAGATAGCCTTTCATGTGACCAGAAAAGGATTTTGAAAAACACTACTAAAACCAGTAGACAAAGCTTGACTTTCTGCAGTTTCGTAGCGCAAGTTTAACCATAAATTACTCCCACCTCAGAACGAATTTGAAGAAACTGAAAGAGGTTTTTGTAGTGCAGCATGTTAGAAAGAAAAGCCTCTTTCAGTTTGCAAAATTAAGTTCTCATCTGCTCAGGAAAGCTTTTAGAAATTGACTAGTAAAAGCAGAAAACAGAGTTTCTTCAGCTGAAACAGGCTGCTACAGGGGTTTCGCAGCGCGCTGCGAAATCACCTAAAAGATGTTGCGCTGCGAAACTGAAAAAAATGATTTATTTGTTTTACCATCAAACAAATGTAAGACATTTGGCATTGAAATTTTGTCAGTGATAACACTCCATATCAGTTGCCTTGGTGAAAGATCTGTTTCACTCAAGGATGTCATTTCTCTACAGGTTCTTTTCCCCAAATTTTGCCTAAGGTCCCTGACCTTAGCGCCCTCTGTTCATATCCATATTAACTACTAACTTTATTATATAAACTCCCTATCAGTTTTTCCCATTCCCCTATTAAACTATACTTATAAAACACCCCTATGTAAATATTCCCTCCTTGGCAATATAGCCATATTTTCATAAGTCCGGGAAAAAATGGTCCATCTAGGGCTGTTTTTAGCCCATCCGAGTCATAGCAGGGATTAATCTGACGCCTGGTTAGATTAATAACCTCTTCCCTAACTCTAAAAACCCTCAAAAAACCCACTTTTTATCCCTTTACCCCAAGTTTCGGGCATAAATTGTTAACCCGTGCTAAAAAAAAACCCATAAACCCGCCATTTCCTAAGTCTAAACCCACCGCACGCTATATTTAAATGGGAATATTCCCACAAATATCCCCGCCCATTAACCCGCCGCCGCCTCACGTCTTCCGCCAACCGTTGGATCTTCTGCCCCGCAGATCGATGGTGGGCGGGTCGTCCCATCTCCAAAACGCCCGAGCTTTAGCGTCCGGGAGATGGGCGGTATTGCCGTTGTACCTCCCACCACGCGTCAAGCGTTGGGCCATGGCGGACCCCTCTCCCCCGAAACCACCTTTGTCCATAAGCGGTGTGCCCAAAATTGGAAACCGCCCCTGCCTGCGTCACCCGCCTGCCCAGTGATGTCACCCCCCTGCCTAGTCACCATGTCGAGTTATCTGCCTGCGTGGCCTCCTGCCACGTCACTGCCATGTACCCCTGCCACGTCACCATCCGTACATGATGACGTCATGCTGACGTCATCCCGCCACGTCATCCTGATGGCGTCATGCTGGCATCACCCGCCGTACAATGTCACATCATGCTGACGTCATTAGCACTTTTTTGGCGCGAAGGGCAAAAAATCGCACTTCGGAGCCCCGGAATCAGATTTTGAGGCAGCGACAAATCGCTCATCGCTAGATTTTTTGGGCCTGAATGGGGAATCTTCAGGGAATCTTTTCATTATGTGGCCCCCAGCAAGCCCGAAAGGCACCGAAAGACCCATTTTTCTTCGCGAAGCTTGCCGGAAGGAGCAGATAACAGTTTTGAAGGAAACAGAGGCCGAGCAGCGGCCATTAATTTGTGAATAAAACCCACGGCACGTCAGAACAACATCAATTTATTGCCAAAGAGTATCAGAGGAAGAAGAAGAGCCAAAGAGTATCAGTCAAGATTTTTTAGGGGCTCGAGGCACCTGAACATTGATGAGGCCCCCCAGAAAGTCAAATCAGGAGGCGTAAGCCCATCCTTGCCCTCAAATCACAGTTAAAGCTTTAAATGCATATAGACAGCGAAGGTGCAGAAACCCATACTCATTTATTTCAGAAAACACTGCAGCAAGCCACCAAGGACAGCATCATTTATTCAGTTTTGATATGGCGGCCCTGAGCACAGCCCGAGATATTTTTTGCATTTATTTCTGGATAGAATTAGGTTAAGTAGTCATTTTTCTTTATGACCTAATTAGGTCAAGATGTAATAAAGGAACTCTGTAGAGAGTTTTTGCCCTATATATACCACCCTCTGTATAGTTTTAAGGGTTGGTCAATTGAGAAGTTCACTAGAGACTCGCTGTGTATACCTAAGTTTTTCCATAATCAAAGATTGCCGAAAGCTTGGAGAGCAAACTGTCTGTTGTGAATGAATGTTTATGGAAATATGAAGATGGAATTCTTGTGCTGCAGCCTGAAGCAATAAGTGCATCTTACCTCTGTTTATTGTTTACCACTATCTAAGTAGCAGGAAGAAAGAATAGCCTAGAATTAGTTTAAATACTCTCTATGCTCAATTTCTGCTATTTCTTTATGTTTTCTTCTGATTGAATTGGTTATGAATATGAATTCCTTCTGGCTCATGTTTACCCCGATTCACATATGTTTGCCAATTATCTAGGGATTCTTAAATGCCCCTAGGTAGCGCCCTGTTATCTTCCCCTGTTAAGCATAATTGAGAGATTCTTAATTGCCTCTCATTACTTAGCATTTCTTTCCATCCCTTTAACCTGAAACATTGTTTCATGCCCAGCTATCTTGCTCCATTTTCCTTCACTGTTATTAAGGAAAAGCACCAGCAGTTTTTCTCCTCGACTCCATGCCCAATGGTTCGAAACCCTTAGACTATGCTCTGCCTCTCTATCTGAAAAATCAATTTTCCCACCAAAAACAAAACAAAAACCCTCTGAACTCGAGACCTAGCCTAAAATCCTTTTCAAACAAAGCTAAATCCTTAAAGAGAGAGCCCTCTCTAATTTTAGGTTGGCTAGAACCTGCAGTCCAAAGTTGGTTTGTGGTTACCTCGGCCGTATCCTTTTCTGGAGCTTAAGGACAACCTGAGTGATAACATAATGGCGACTCCACTGGGGACTTTCCTCAGATAATTTCAGATAGTTTCACGAAGAAGGTAAGAAAGCTCCACTGAGAGAACCAGACCTTCAGAACTGCTTTTTCAAAGTTTAGTTCTGATCTTTGATGGTGGACAGAGATCAGACACTCCAAAGTTGATCTTTCACCTGGCGACTCCACATCATCCTCATAATAAAGACTCCACTGGAGAGATGAACCCAAAAGAAATTTATGAGCAGATCAGGCTTTTGACCTGGATTATTATCCAAGAGGTCATGTTCTTTCTCCTCCATAAAATTTTGCTGTACATATTGTTCGAACTTGACTTTTATGTTTTTCCCGTAGAAAATGTTGAAGAAAGCCCTCCTTGCACATTAGAACAACAACCTCTAAATGCTGCTGATGCTCACCTTATAGTCAAGGGGGACACTACTGTCAGATCAAATCATCCCATCCCTGTTCACACTGAACCCAATCATTTAGCCCCTGTACACAATCCCTTGCCTCGTAAGGTTCCTGATAGATATAAGCCACTCATTTTGCCTCCCGTGCTTAAACCTTTGCCCAAAAATCATCCCATGTGTCTCCCAAGATTTGATGGAGAGAAAGGAGTGACTGCCCAAAAGCACATTCAGGGTTTTGAAGATTATTTGAACATTTTTGAAGTGGAGGATGAGGATGTTAGTGTTAGGCTGTTTTCCCTTTCTTTACAAAGTGAAGTTAGGACTTGGTTTAAAGCATTGCTTGAGGCAAGCATCTCAAATCTCCAACAGTTATTCAAACTCTTCCTTGATAGATGGATGATCAAAGTCAATTTCCTCGTGCTCATAGAAGAATATAATCAGTTAAAAAGGATTCCAAATGAATCTGTTCAGCAATTTTCTGACCGATTCAATCAAGTTTATCATTCTATACCATTGAATATAAGACCTCCCCCTGATTTGGCTCTATTGCATTATCCAACAGCATTTGATCCAGAAATAGAATTTCATCTGAGAGAAAGGAGCCCCTCTACTATGCAACAGATGCAGAACATGGCAGTAGATGTAGAGGTCAATCTGAAAATTAGGGAGAGGAGGTTGAAAGCAGAAAAAGGGGATGAACTTGATATCTTTGTAAAGAAAGCAGAGGAATTAAAGCAGATGTGCACAATAGAATTTGAATGTTTAGAGCACCAGAACAGATCTGTTTTGAAAAAGGAAAGTAATGATATTCAGGAACAAACCTGCCACAAAACAGATGACATATTCATACCGCCATACATGATGGAGCAGTCTCCTGATATAACATCTGAATATAATAGCTTCTCTTCTTTCAACGGTCTGCCCAAATATGATCAGTATGATGATGATTGTGAGCCTAACGACCAAATCGGTCTTGCAGATGAGTTGCACCTTATTTTTTCACAGAGCACAGTTCAGGATCAGCTTCCTAAACACAATGATCAGAATGCCCATCTCAGCTATGAAGAAAAGGAAGAAAACACAGAGTGTGTTGATTTCAGTGAAGGAACTTTACCTTTCTGTTTTGAATCTTTTCAATTTATTAAAGAGAACTATCATGCAATTAATAAGCAAGTATCAGCAAGGGTTAATATTGACCGTCTGGAGGATGATCAAATCATTGTTCAAAATGTATTGCCTCTAATTTTGCAAACCCAAAGAGCCATCGAATATCAGATTGAGGAAGACTTGGAAGCAGCAGCATATGATCAAATGATCCAAGTGGATCCCCTGCCTCTTTGTTTTCAGCCATCTGAGTTATTTGAAGAAGAAGAAGAGGAGCAGCCTGCGCAAATCAGTCAAGTCCTATTCGAGCCAGATTGTAAATTGCAAGCACCTCTGCAAGTTTTGAATGACCTATCTGCTGGTAGGCAGAATGATGAAAGAGATCAGCGCTTTTCTCCATTAGCAGGCTGCAAAGCTCAAAATCAAGTTGTTGATGATTCCCCAATTTCAAAGCATGATAGCTATCCCAAACTTTTGTACAGTTCTTCAAGTCAGTCTAGCAATAATGTATATATGCCACAGGACCCTTTTGTACAGTTTCTTGTTTTAGCAAAGAAGGTTAGCAGCTTCCTGATCTTCTCAAAGATTAATAAAGCCATATCAGATTGCAAGATCTCCATTTCAGGTAACAGCAAGCACAAGCAACAGGGGCCATTCATGTTTATAATGCTTAAGTGGCTGCATTGGCTATTTCATTTCACCTAACGGCAAAGTAAGTGCTAGTTAGGGTAGGTAGGTAGGATTAATAAGGCAACCAGCCAAGCAAATTTTGCAGAATATAGCAGCAATTGAATACAAGGCAGTCTGACTTGCTGTTCTTGGCTTTTCACAAGGAAAAGCCATCCCCAAGTGGAGCCACTGTTAGCCTCCTGTTGCAACAGGGTATCATTTTTCATGATTGACATTTTTACATGCCAAATCTGTCATACTTTGCAAGCTGTTGTGTTCCATATTTCCATAACAGACCAAAGAAAAAGCCATGAAATGTGCTAGTTCAAAGGCCACTGCTGTGTTCCAGTTTTGGAGAGTTTTAGAGGGAGGTCCAAACAGTCCAATCTTGGTCTCCCTAGGTTTCAATTTCCTGTTGTAGAATATAGAGAATGATATCTGTCCAAACAGTTTAATCTTGGCAGATTTTGTAGATAGGTAGAGAATCAAAGGGACCCAACTGTTTAATCTGGGCCCTGGCAGAAATAAGTGTAGATTTAGATAGGAAATCAGAAAAAAGAAAATAAAAATTGTAAATATGGGTCTGCAAGTCTAAGTGCACCCAAACCAAAAGAAGAAATTTTTTTAGGAAGTAGGCTGGGTAGGTAGCTGTGGTTGTAGAATGGTGATTCATGATCAATTTTGTGTTTCAAAATGTTTATTTTTTCAGATCATAGTGCAGGCAGTTTTGCATTCAGAAGAGCTCAGAGCTAGACATCACTAACTCCCCCTTCTTCTAATTCCCCAAAGTCACTTACTAACTCCCCAAAGAGGTCAAGATCTGCTTGAGCCTCTTAGTCTCATCATACTCCATATCAGTTGCCTTGGTGAAAGATCTGTTTCACTCAAGGATGTCATTTCTCTACAGGTTCTTTTCCCCAAATTTAGCCTAAGGTCCCTGACCTTAGCGCCCTCTGTTCATCTCCATATTAACTACTAACTTTATTATATAAACTCCCTATCAGTTTTTCCCATTCCCCTATTAAACTATACTTATAAAACACCCCTATGTAAATATTCCCTCCCTGGCAATATAGCCATATTTTCATAAGTCCGGGAAAAAATGGTCCATCTGGGGCTGTTTTTAGCCCATCCAAGTCATAAAAGAGATTAATCTGACACCTGGTCAGATTAATAACCTCTTCCCTAACTCTAAAAACCCTCAAAAAACCCACTTTTTATCCCTTTACCCCAAGTTTCGGGCATAAATTGTTAACCCGCGCTAAAAAAAAACCCATAAACCCGCCATTTCCTAAGTCTAAACCCACCGCGCGCTATATTTAAATGGGAATATTCCCACGAATATCCCCGCCCATTAACCCGCCGCCGCCTCACATCTACCACCAACCGTTGGATCTTCCACCCCGCAGATCGACGGTGGGCGGGCCGTCCCATCTCCAAAACGCCCGAGCTTTAGCGTCCGGGAGATGGGCGGTATTGCCGCCGTACCTCCCACCACGCGTCAAGCGTTGGGCCGTGGCGGACCCCTCTCCCCCGAAACTGCCTTTGTCCATAAGCGGTGCGCCCAAAAACGGAAACCACCCCTGCCTGCGTCACCCGCCTGCCCAGTGACGTCACCCCCCTACCCAGTCACCATGTCAAGTCATCTGCCTGCGTGGCCTCCTGCCACGTCATTGCCACGTACCCCTGCCACCGTACCTACCACTTCACCATCCGTACATGATGACATCATCCCGCCACGTCATCTTGCTGACGTCATGCTGACGTCACCCGCCATACAATGTCACATCATGCTGACGTCATCAACACGTTTTTGGCGCGAAGGGCAAAAAATCGCACTTCAGAGCCCCGAAATCAGATTTTGAGGCAGCGAAAAATCGCTCATCGCTAGATTTTTTGGGCCTGAATGGGGAATCTTTTCATTCTGCGGCCCCCAGCAAGCCCGAAAGGCGCCGAAAGACCCATTTTTCTTCGTGAAGCTTGCCGAAAGGAGCAGATAACAGTTTTGAAGGAAATAGAGGTCGAGCAGCGGCCATTAATTTGTGAATAAAACCCACAGCACGTTAGAACAACATCAATTTATTGCCAAAGAGTATCAGAGGAAGAAGAAGAGCCAAAGAGTATCATTCAAGATTTTTTAGGGGCTCGAGGTACTTGAACATTGATGAGGCCCCCCAGAAAGTCAAATCAGGAGGCGTAAGCCCATCCTTGCCCTCAAATCACAGTTAAAGCTTTAAATGCATACAGACAGCGGAGGTGCAGAAACCCATACTCATTTATTTCAGAAAACACTGCAGAAAGCCACCAAGGACAACATCATTTATTCAGTTTTGATATGGCGGCCCTGAGCACGGCCCGAGATATTTTTTGCATTTATTTCTGGATAGAATTAGGTTAAGTAGTCATTTTTCTTTATGACCTAATTAGGTCAAGATGTAATAAAGGAACTCTGCAGAGAGTTTTTGCCCTATATATACCACCCTCTGTATAGTTTTAAGGGTTGGTCAATTGAGAAGTTCACTAGAGACTCGCTGTGTATACCCAAGTTTTTCCATAATCAAATATTGTCGAAAGCTTGGAGAGCAAACTATCTGTTGTGAATGAATGTTTATGGAAATATGAATATGGAATTCTTGTGCTGCAGCCTGAAGCAATAAGTGCATCTTACCTCTGTTTATTGTTTACCACTATCTAAGTAGCAGGAAGAAAGAATAGCCTAGAATTAGTTTAAATACTCTCTATGCTAAATTTCTGCTATTTCTTTATGTTTTCTTCTGATTGAATTGGTTATGAATATGAATTCGTTCTGGCTCATGTTTACCCCGATTCACCTGTGTTTGCCAATTATCTAGGGATTCTTAAATTCCCCTAGGTAGCGCCCTGTTATCTTCCCCTGTTAATCATAATTGAGAGATTCTTAATTGCCTCTCATTACTTAGCATTTCTTTCCATCCCTTTAACCTGAAACATTGTTTCATGCCCAGCTATCTTGCTCCATTTTCCCTCACTCTTATTAAGGAAAAGCACCAGCAATTTTTCTCCTCGACTCCACGCCTTATGGTTCGAAACCCTTAGACTATGCTCTGCCTCTCTATCTGAAAAATCAATTTTCCCACCAAAAACAAAACAAAAACCCTCTGAACTCGAGACCTAGCCTAAAATCCTTTTCAAACAAAGCTAAATCCTTAAAGAGAGAGCCCTCTCTGATTGCAGGTTGGCTAGAACCTGCAGTCCAAAGTTGGTTTGTGGTTACCTCGGCCGTATCCTTTTCTGGAGCTTAAGGACAACCTGAGTGATAACACTACGTGTAGGTGATCCTTTCCAAAAATCATTGTGTATATTATGAGACATCACCTGGCGCGTGCAACAAGTGTTGTCCAGTTGAGTGACGGTTGCACATATTCATGCCGCTATGTGGAGAGCCAATTGTGCAGTAGAGTGTTGCAGGTAGAACCGATTTGCCAAGATGAATGATGCAAGTGGGTCTTGTTCAAAAGAGTGTTGTTAATGAGCACCGTTTGTAACAACCAGCCTGTGTGGAGAGCCCAGTAGAAGGTCAGTGGTCTGATTGGAGGAGCTTGGAGGGCCAAGGAGAGCCGGGTAAGGCAGTAGAATTGGCTTTATGTTTGAAGTGTGATAAAGCTAGAGTGTGAAGGAGCCTGTAGTGAAGCCTCAGTTACAAATTATTTTGAATTTGACTCTATGGTAGAGTGATGGGTCAACAGAGGAGACAGTCTCGGAGAGAATTGAAATAGGTGAAGAGAACGAATGAAATGGCAATAGTTGCAAAAGAATAGGAAATGCTTCAACCAACTATAGATCTGAATCAGACAGAAGAATTTGAAGACACTGATGCAATACTAAAACGATTAATGGCAGTTCTGCCAATTTTCTCAGGTAAAAATTTTAAACTTCGGGCAATAAAAATGGAGGGATTGTTTGGTTCAGTAAATTTATGGCAATTTGTTCAAGGAATTTCCATAAATGCCATTGATAAAAGTAAAGGTGCAGTAGCATTGTTTCTCATCATATCAGCTTTAGATGAAAATATTTTGTCTAATATTTTGTATGAATTTGGTGAAATATGTGATGCAAAAATATTTTGGGATATTCTTGAAATGAAATACAGTATGGAGGGTAGTGAGAAAGCTGAAGTTGATGAAGGTGTTGTTGCTAAAGGTGATTGTGTTGAAAGCATCATAGCTGGGATTAAGGCTGAAAGTATGTCTTTAGCTGACAATAGAGTAGTATGTGATATTAAGGAAACTCTCTGTGATGCAGAGATTTATGAAGTCAAATTTGATGACAATTATGTATCTCATGATGAGTCGTTCAATATGATGCATGAAGAGCATCTTATTGATGAGTTGTTGTTTGGTGAGAAGAGTTGCCTACCTCCATACACAAATCAAATGCAGGACAACATGTTTGCAGCAACAGAATTGACGAAAGAAGTTGAGAACATGAATCAGTCAACTATGTCAACAAAGAAAATGAAGGAAGCAAAGCTCTTTTCAAAGAGCACGATGAAAAAAATCAATATGGTTCTATTTATGAATCTAACATTGTTTTTGAGTGTGCAGATATTGACAATCAGGAAGAAGCAACAAAACTTGAAGAAATTGCAAGCATTAAGGACAAGTCTAAGTCTCAAGAATGTGAAGCAATGTTGAATACAAATAATGTTAACCTATAATCAAGAAAGGAGAATCTCAATCACTATCTTATGACAAGAAAGGTGAAAATGAAACTGCACTAGCAAAGGAAAACGAATAAGCATGGACCCTTTAGCAAGCAGGCAAAAATGAAGTGTTTTTTTGTAAGCCTAGTTGAGACTTAGACCAACAGGCAAGTTAAAGTTTATGCCGTTGTGATTAAGGGGAGGCATTAGACCATTAATAACAACTGCGCAAATGGCGCCGCCCACTATTCACATGTCAGCAAATTTAATGTGACTGTGCAAGAATCAGTTGAACATCATTTCAAGATGGCGGAGATCAGGGGAGGTCATTATTGATTGTCCTTCAGATGTATCTATAAATAATTATATTCAGTAATGAAATATCAAGCTCATTCTATGAGTCTTCAAGTTTCTGATAGCCTCTAGAAGATTTCGAGCAACCAAATTCTTCTCATTCATGAGGCAATTAATCTCCTCGCAATGAGTTAATTGTCTTTGCCATTTCTTCATTTTCCCTAAACAATTCAGAGTGTTTCTCTTCCTTCACTTCAAATTCCCTAAAAGCCTCTACAAGAACTATTTTGAATTTTTGAATTGTGTTGACATGTGTTTCCTGAAACTCTACAATTCTTTTTCTCAACTCCTCCATCGTGTACTCATCAATTGGATCAGACTGTTGTTTCACGTTTTCATCCCCCCGCTGATGAAGGCTACTAATTTCCTTTTCCATCGCTAGATTTTGTTGAATTAAAGCCTCCAACCTCTCTGCATTTCTTACAGACATAGCTTTCAGCACCTACCTTTCATCTTCCATGCTAACCAGTTTATCATTATACTCATCCAACTGGGCCTTCAAACACTTGGCTTCAGTCTTTAGCTCTCTGTTCATCTCGCTCAATAACCCTTTCTCACTAGCCACCAAGTCAAGCTTCATTTGTAGCTCTGAAATCCTGCTCAGCAGTATCTCCTTCTCAGCATTCCAATCTTCCTGTGCCATTTGGTAACTTGTACTGATCTCGGCAGTTTCTTTTCTAGCAACTTCCAGTGAATAAAACACTTCCTTTTCCAATCTATCTATAATTCTGATGATATCGGTTGATTTTGATTTTTGATATCAGTTGATTTTTTGATTTTGAAAGACTCCACTTCCTTCTCTCTATTTGTCTTGCTCAGTGACCCTTTCTCGCTAGCCACCGACTGAAGCTTTTCTTGTAGCTCTGCAAGCCTGCTCAGCAGGATCTCCTTCGTAGCGTTCCACTCTTCCTGTGCCATTTGGTAACTTCCGTTGATATTGGCATTCAACATATTTCTTTGGAAGTTATTTCTCAACCTCCTTCCAGTATTCAGTCATTTTCCTTGTGGATTCAATTTCTAATCCCATTGCCATGAGATTTGTGGACAAAACAATTTTTTCTTCTCTTAAGGCAGTGATTTCTTTCATAAGGATTTGATTGAGGTCGTTCAGCTTTGATACTTTATCATCTAATTCACGCGTAGTTCACATTTCTTCCTTCAAAGAATAGCAGAATTAAGAAATACATATGATATACTCAAAAGAATGGCTTCTGCTCTTCAAGCCTCAGTGTTTGTGGATTCAACTCTCAGCTGCCAAATCGCCTTTTGTATTAATGGAAGACAATCATTGTCTTATGTATCACATGGACATTTGGCTTGTCTATATATAGTCAACCCAAAATTTTGATTAATTGTTTTAAGGTTAGAAAATGTATTAATTTTGTTTGGGTACGGAATGTTAGATTAGAGCATACATAACACATAGCAGATTTATACTCAGAGACATAGACGGCAATAACAGAGAATAATTCACAGAGACAGACAAATGGAAAAACAACAAGAGTACTTAGTCAGAAACAACGGAATAGATAAAACAGTCACTGAAGAACAAAAATCACTTTGCATTACATAACAGGCTTAGGCCTTGGATTTCTTTCCTTGGGCAGAGAAATTACAAATTTATAGAGGCAAAAGAAGGATCTAGAATCTTGTTTGTGATTTAGATGGAGATCTAGAATGATCTAGAAACCACTAGGTGTGTAGGAGGATCTAGAATCCTGGAGATCTAGAAAAATATAATCTAGAAGAATCTAGAATTTTGCGTGAATTTGGCTTCACACTTAATATTCTCCCACTTGAAGCCATATAAGAGTCATCAAGTCACACCGAGTCCTACCATGCCTCTACATAACTCATGTTTATTTCGTAGTAGAATCTTAGTGAGCATATCAGGAGGGTTCCTATCTGTATGGATCTTTTCCAAGGATAACTGTTCTTCCTCCAACACATGCTAGATCCAATGGTACCTTAAGTCAATGTGCTTGGCTTTTGAATGAAATGCTGGGTTTTTTGCCAAGTGAATGGCACTCTGACTATCACAATATAGCACATACTTGTCCTGCTTTATTCCTATTT